>VCRD01001325.1:72599-146811 GCA_006783055.1 Trinorchestia longiramus
CAGTCAGCATCACAATCAGCATCACAATCAGCATCAGATCACAGAAGTGCTCATCTTACTTCATGCCATTACTATCCTCAATAATTGCACGAACAACGTCTTGAAATAACGGTTCCTTCAAATAAAATCAGTTGAGGCCTCTTCTTTGATCCATACAACTTATTCGTTGTAAAACCTGAAAAATACTGCTTAATAATCTTAGGTTCAGCAGCTTCTTATTATATTCATATAAATAAAAAAATACCACAAAGTTCACAAATGACATAACCGGCAAAATTAAGGTAAAATATTCTTGTTGAATTGATAAGAAAGAATGGTTAGTGTATAATGTTTTAGTGTTATCTAAACACGTGAATATTCTTAAATGGTAGATTAGACCGTTTTTACCATATGAGATACAAAATAAATTGTACTATTACATTTAAAAAGTTTTTTTAAATCTAACTAAATTCCAGCTTTTAATGTTTTTTTTTAACACAGCAGCGGCTGAACAGCTGATCACCCTACTAGACACCAGTGCTACATTCAGATCTTATTTCTATCCTAATTTTCGGACAATGTACAAAATATCTAGTCGAAATATGGCGAAGCCATACCACCTCCGTATACGTAAGAATATATGCATGTACATGCATGCTATTCATAGATGTGAAGTTTATGTGATAAATCTCACATTTGAAACCCCAAATCTTGTATGTTAAATAACTAGTCGAGATGACCCTTAAAACATCTTTATTGACGACAAGACTATAACATGAGCAGTTTTACTGACCAACACCGACACGGGAGATGAAATAGTTCCTCGTGAAGAAGTTGATCTTCATATGACGGGAACTATTATTGTGATTAGGACACATTCATTAACTGGGATTGAGGACTACTGCTTTATTCCAGTTATTTATCCATTAGTGGGGTCAATTGTTTTCAGAATTATAATTTCAGATGTTACTGAAGATACGTAAATAATGACAAAATAATGAAGACCCGTATATTTTATCACAAAAGCTGGTGTGGGTTCTCAATCCGACACTTACGTTTGGCAATTAAAAAATAAATTTTCACTGGGTTTTAAGTTTTGATAAACGTCGATAAAAAAGTTAATCCCTCCGTAGATCAGAACTCAAAGTTCATATTCATTTATAATCATCAGCAGTGTAATGAATTAATCAAATAAGTCTGTCAGGAACCTACTGTTTCCTTATTTCTCCTCCACTGCTCATTTGTGTTCTGAATAAATCAAGAGGAAAAAGCCGCCACTCTTTGCTAAGCGGATTATATTTGCTCCCGTATGCTGATCGAGGATCATAACATCGTTTTCCAGAGAAGCGTTAATTACCTGAAAGTTAATGCGTCCCAACCCAGAGAGTGCGTTAGCGACTGAGACTTAAACTTTGCAGGGATTTAGAAGCAGCAGTTAACATAAGAACTCAGAGAGCTAAGTCGGAGAAGATGCTTCAGCTACAACTCCTCAGTTCAAATGCCCAAAACACATTAGTGCACAACTTACATGAGGATAAAAATTTGCGCAGTGAAACGAGGACGCTTACCCAATATAAAATCAATTGCAGAGAAGAAAATTTTAGCGGTAACTGCTGCTGCTGCAGGAAATTGGCAAGTCGCTCGCTATCGTCCAGCCCGGCACGCGACAAAAACCAATTTGATTGTATCGAAGACTGAAGAGTGGCAAGTCCCTAAGATGTGCTGCAGGATAACCCTCTATCTCTCTCACTGCACCCGCCTGGGAGAATTTGTACTGACACTCAATGTTGATGGTAAGCACTTGAAATTAAATTGCAATTAAAACACATTCCTGATACATATGTCTTTTGATCCCACAATTCATTTCGCTAAATCGTTGCGTTTCACATTTGACGTCGCTCCATGAAAATTCGCCGTTGTTTAACAATAGTTTTTGACGAGCTTAAAAAACTTATTTTTTTCTTAACAGAAAGAAAATTTTCAAAGGCTTGAGGAGTTACATTTACAGGCGGGCGTAGAGGCGGAAGACCATTACTCAGGCACAAGAATGGCGTCTCTGAAGCGGAACAAACCCAAACGGGTCTTTCTTCATTTATTGTCAGGAACGAGCAAGGCAATGATGGGGTTATAACGTACCTTTATGAGGTCTTACAAACGCTGCCTCACAGGAACACAAATATAAATGTCGCTATTATGATTCCATGTAAACAAGCACGAGTTCACATAGGAACAATATGGATCTATGCAGTTCGTTGAGGTATCGTCTGCTTGAATAATGTGCATAATAAAAGGACGAGTTAACTGAAGGTCGCCCATGGAAAAAAGTCAGTACTCCATCGTAATAAAGAACTAATAAGGGGGAGCCATTGTCAGTTACATCAAAAACATACTAAATTTTATATACCTTTTGTAGAAGACCGATGAGCTTGTGACTGTGACGTCTTCCTGATATGCACTACGGGTACAAAATGAGTGAAAAGCCATGTATATTAAACTAAGCTTTCTTGGAGTTCGAATAAAGCACTGGGAGTTACCGCATTGCGTCTTCTAAGGCCAGGACCGTGCAGATTTCCCCACAACAACTAACTTCAAGCGATGGATTCCATCACCGTTAGCACAACACAGCACTGAGAACCTTTTTTTTGTTTTTTCCTTGCCTGGAGTCGAACTTTCGTGTTTAAATGCTGGAATATTTCGGAGGAGAATTTATTGTAAAATTGGCCATTATAATCGAAATCCAGGATAATGGGGTTTGTTATTATGAAAGGAGACTGTAAATGACAAAAACAGGTAAATTTCGGTGGACAATGTCAAAATATTCATCAGAAATGTTATTCAGCCACTGAAACAAATCAGTTGAGATAATTGATGCCCCAACAATTTAAGAAGCATTTATTTGCGTTCTATTTTTGAAGAGCTTTAAAGAGGAAAATACGTACCTCAACGAACATACATTTTCGAATTTTACTGTGTCGCATTATCTCTTATAATAGAATATTAATCAAGGATTTGCAAGTACGTTTACTGTTGAACATTCATTTTGAAGTGAGTGTATACATTTTAACACATTTTATACCCAGGTACACTAGCACCTAATACTGCCTCTCTAGTTCCATACTGGGCGAAGAGGCACGTATGTCCACTGAAAGATCGGCCAGCGTGGTGATGGAGGGGAGGTGCTTGGTTCGATTCCCTTGTGCCAGCTTAACGATTTATTCATGAGAGCCCGATAGTTCTAGCGAGGATGTCTTGTCTCTTTTACGTTATGATAACGAGACCTTGAAAAGGTGAGAAGTGGGGAATAACTTTTTCTTTTGCTGTGACAAACTTGTTTTCATACAACTACTCTAGTAGTAGAGGGATAAGTGTTCGTGAATTCCAGGCGTCATTATCATCAGCAACAGTTCTTTTTCAAATGATATGAAGAGCATTTTCTGCATTTGCTCTCACAGTGGCAATCAAAACCTCAACGAGATAAGAAAGTTAAAAAATAAAGTCGGTTGTATAGTATCTTGAACATTCTTGAAAGAATTTCTATGCACGATACACGAGCTCAATTGGCGAAAGAGAAGAAGAAGGGAGCGAGAAAATGTTTAGGCATGCCCAAACTTTGAAAGACCTGAGAGCTTCTTGCGATAGTCTTCACTGATTCTGACCTAAGTTGCTAAGGTTACTTTTAATGGTGTTCCTTCCCTACACAAATTGACGAGGGTACAGACATTATTGGTATACATATGAGAAGAGCCTTCAGAAATCCTATGTCGCTTGTAGAGAACTAAGACCCAAAGGTACTCAGGACAGTCCTCTTCAACGCATTATCGTCTGGTGTTGTTTATTCCTAGACTAAATTGTAAATAGATTGATATGGAAATACAATCTATTTTTATACAGAATAAAATACCAGGATATATCTAACACGTTTTTTATGGATCATTTAAATTCCTATAGTTGACTGTGAGCGTATCAGCAAGTTTTTCAGAGCCAGAAGAGCTTCAATAGTGGAAAAAGGTGCTGAAAGCAGTGCACCGAAAATAATAGACGCTTACGACGACACTTAAAAGTTCAGCGAGTGACAATTTACTCGAGTGACATGCAGTGCAAACTTTCAGGCAGAACATGAAATTTAAAACTCGTTTCACTTTTGCAATAGCACCCTTGCATCGCCAGAAAACTTGGAACCCAGCAGGACTTTAATGGAAGTTCAAAACTTAGATCGGAATGTAGTTGCTACCGCCTCCAATGAACGAACTTTGTCGACGCGAGGGCTATCAAAACGAAGCTCCACAACTTTGATCGGACACACCTAATACTCTGATAGCTGCAAAAACGACACGGATAAAACGCACGTAAAATTGAGCTCTAAAGAAATAATATTAGTGACATTAATTGCGTACACAATGGTTGACTCACCATAACTGTGGATGGTTATTTACAATATATGTACGTATGTAGATGGAGGGAATCGAAAATTTTTTGAACACAAAAATGATTGGTAAACAGGAATACTAAGTCATGTACTATTAAGTTTACCTAATTGAATTTATACGTTAAAAATGTAAATCAATGACGAGTAATTACGTTTTGAAATTAATTAATGTTAATCTATACTGGGTATGTAATTTCCATTAATTTCAAAGAACAAGTGTAGCTTTGATAGAGGCTATATAGTACGAGTCAGTTACAAAATGACTCGATTGAAAGACCACTCGTAGAGCGTATGCATGTTATGCTCGTAGGTTACACAAGTGGTCTTGTGAAATCCACGGTATAATGATAAAACTTCTTCTAATTATGAAGATACGAGTACATTGAAAATGTCAGTTTGCCGAGAGTACGAGAAGTTTAGAAGTAGTGCCACGACTGTACATATATAAGTGAGAAATTACGGGTGTGAAAATATGTCTTTTACGAGTATAAAGATTCTAACAGTAAACAGACTCAGGTATCGGCTGTAGCAGGTAGAAAAAAATAAAATGTTAGCCATAAAAAAGTATTTGTAAAGTGTTGTAACAGTGACACGGAATGTCTGAGGAAGTACGAAGACCAGATATGGTGAAAGTTGCCCGATAGACTACATTGTAAAGTGTAGATATTTTCTTGAACACGAAAAGCAATACAGGTAGCTTCTAGTTAATAAGTAGTACTAGAGGTGACAATAGAACGTGTAACTAATGAAATTAGAAACAGGTGACACTGAAATATCTGCAAGAATGTGATAGACAACGGAATGGAGTCTGCGTGGGAGTCTGTTAATCTTTACCTCAGCCATACAGGGTCCAGTCTTGTCTGGTATTAGATGATCTGGGGAACCTTCTACAGGAATTCTAGAGTAGGAGAGAGAAACCCTTGCAACCAAGCCCAATACGTGCATCAACTGCTAGAGCTTTCATATAAAAAATCTACCAGTATTACATTAGAAAAAGTGTCAATAGGTATCATAACTATTATGGTATTTTACTTTCAATAGCACGTCTTGAACTGAATTCTTGGACTGAAATTGGAAGCCTAATTATTCTTGCTAAGAAAAAGGATTTGAATAGCATAACTTGTTGACAAGATTATGACCACTACGAGTATTTCTAGTGTTATCATATTTTTTTTTAATTGCTTACGTAACAGGTCTCATTTGAACACAAAATCCATAAACATCTCGGTAAACTATTGGACCAAGCAATACGATTTATTAAAAATTTCAAGCAACTTATTTTCAAAAATGCCTGCATGCTAACTAACTGTATAACTATATAATTTTAATAACATTGTCAATAATAATATTCTAATATCAAGAGCCAAAAATGTATAAAGATTCTGTACTATCATAGTTTACTGCTTCAGGGAATTTTGTCTTTACTAGGCCTGGTAGTTAACACTAACCCTGACACAAACATTATATACACAAGTAAAATGAACGAAACTAGCGCTTTGTTCTGTTGTATTCTTTCCGGACTGTAAAGAAACGTCTATGTCTAGAAGGCAAGAGCGAAGGGTTGCATCAATAACATGGAGTGCTCGTATATGATGGAAAGAACAAGCGATCAGTCCTACGCTGTAGTTCAGTCCTATGAAGGTCCAATAAATTATTGAATGGCAAGTGGGCGACGCTTGGCCTGAGATTAGCTCAAAAGAAGCAGTAACTTAAGACCAAATTTCAGTATCAGCGTTCTTTCTGAGAAACCCAAAGCACAAAACATCATGGATGACGAAGATCATTCTTCATGCTGTGGAGCGAAAGAGGAATAACTCCAAAAGTTTTCATCGTACAGCATCAGAGTCCCACGATAAGTCACTTCCATTTACAAGTAATTTTCACAAAAAATAATGAAACCAAGGAAAAAGTGTAATGCTAAGCAGAATATAATGTGAAATTATCTATTTGTACAGAGTACACCAGTAAATATGGGTAGCAAAACCAAAATAATTGTTGGCAAGTCCTACTCAACTTAACTCTTTTTACTCTGAAAGTTAGAAATCGCGCTCACATTATATCAGACATGTTCTTTTACAATGAGAAAACTAAACACGCAGATGCCCAAGACTAACATAGAATTACTTTAAAATGCAACAGGAAATGAGAACAAACAGCTATCATTTACGCAATGTTTTATGATAATGAAACTATGGATAAACCTATCTTAAAGAAAAAAAATTTCGCTGTCAGTAAGAAGGAGGTTACCCAACACATTTATGATCTGGATGAATCAAATTTTCTTGCTTTAGTAATTGACTACTCGTACGTCCGCTCTGAAACGACTTGATTGAAATTAATTTTAACAGTGAAATGAACAATACATTGAGAAAGTTTAGTGAAGGAACTCAGGCTCATGAAGACTTACAACAATGGACCAGGTTTAGACGAAACCAAAGGTTATAAGGAACGCCAGGACGGACCGAAGCTGAGACGCATTTACGAGCCGTGTCACCCTCACGTATGAGTGCTAGCTCAGCAGTGATGGACCGCCACCGCCTAATGGAATTCCTACCAAAAGAGGAATTACGTCCGTTTGTCTCGTGAAATTTAATTATCCCGTATTAACGACGTCATTTCTGAACTAGAGTGTGGAAATAGGAGCTTACCATAAATATTTCAAGGAAGTTGTAAGGAACAAGAGTCAAGCTAATAAAGTTTATGCGGGCCAGACGAATGCTCCAGTGTGTAGGATAGATAAGGAATCACAACGAAGAAGGGCGTGAAAATTTTGGATGGCTGCTTGAAAACTACACGTTTCTCGTAGCCTACATCAGTCCTGGCATGGAAATAATTCAATTATTTTGAATTTTTTCTACTTTTAAGCGCTTTGAATGTCTCATGCAGATACTGTATATGTAGGAATAATTAAGATTCCAAATATAAATAAAAAATATTTTCTAGAAGTTCAGCTATTTGGTACCAGATAACTCATTTGAACAGATCCAGAAGCCTATCTTGTAGATTCAGAGCGAAAATGGTTTTCGTTACCCGTGAGATTATCCAGGAGGTACACGTAACGTTTTAGAGCTTGTAAATTATTTACCTAATGAGCTGTTAGCTTAAAATCTCCCTTTGAGCTCTCCACATGGCAATACATATTTGCTGGAAGTCAACTACAGTTAAGTCTTCAGGTACTTCAACACTTTTTCATCATAGCGTAAGAGCACTTTCTCAATTTTGCCAAAACTCATGAAGTTTTGGCAAAATTTTCTTGTCAGCACTGACTTGAGCAAATTTCTGTCCCACTGAGTTGGACAGTACGCATAGCATTCCCAGATGAGAACGTATCTTTTGGAATGGAATTTTCGCGTGGGAAATGCAATCAGGCTCAAAGCAGAGTGGTGGCGATTGAGCACAAAGAACTGCTTCTGAGAATCAGATGTGTTCTGCAGCTAACACGCGCCTGAAGAGGCAAATATGGTGGGTTCTGCAGGGAGGGAAGGAGGGAAGGGAACTCATTCAAGAGAATTTTTCAAATACTTTCGTGAACGGTTAGGTACCTGCGAAGTTTTTAAACAACGTAATTCAAATGATGTACTGTCTAAACAGCCATCTGAAAGATTGCTAATTTCTAATTAATACGAGAAAACTCCCTCATTATAAAAAAATCAGGAATCGTACATTCACAAAACGTATCTAAATGAATTCCAGTGTTAAAACACAGTGTAGCCAGTCGATATTAAATCCATGCACAGTCTGTCGAGAGACATTTGAACATTTCTGATAGAATATTTTCCTATATGCACATTGTGAGCTTCGCAAGCAATCTGCAAAGTATTGGAGTTGTTGTTTGTTGTCGTTCCTCAGCTGTTGCCAGCTCAGGTAGCCAGCACCGCGCAAAGAAACATGCCACTAAAACAGGGTCCTCCCAAAGTTGTGTTATGGTGTGTATGTTGTGTTGCTGCTTCTGCATGGCCAGATTCTGGCAGAGCACCAACACGTGTTTGGTGTCATGTGGGGAATCCCGACAGAGAGGAAATTTTAAAGGATTATGTCATGTTATGTTTTAAATAATTTTTTTCGACAAGATAACTAGAAATTAATGTTTCATACGCTTTTGGCTGTGAACAACAATAAATTTTTTACATTTGCAACAAATACTTTTGGTAGAGCAGTTCTTCCATGTCACAGAAAAATTCTACGAAAAAAATAAAAATTTAACCACGAAATTTTGTCACTGATGGATCAAACGATAACGCTTGCGTAAATAGATGAGTGGAAGTTTTCTGATAAAATTTTAAAAGCACCTAAAATCGAAGAAAAAGCTTGAGAAGCAGGACACTTCAACACTAACTGAGTCTTGTTGTTCCATGCCAAGACCAACTAAGGTGTGTTAGTCTTGCACTCTCACTCAGTCGTGCTTTAGAAATGCTTTAAAAGGCGACCAGTGAGACAGTGTTGGCTGTGCTGACGCAAAGTTAGTTGTAACACAAGGACGCCACAGGACCGAATGAAGTACAGAAAAATCAAAGTAAAGGATTTTGACGCGTTGTATGACAGTAATATGACAGCATCCCCTGAAATAAAAGTGATATTCGAGGTAAATAAAAGTTTTGTAAATATTAATTTGATTTTCAACAATTTGACGTGAGTGATGAGAAATACTAGTGGTTTGAGCAAACATTAAGGAAAAAATTTTGTTTCTGCATTAATAAGCAAGCATTTCTTGCACAAAAATTTGAACGCAATGCGGAGGCTGAAATCACTCACATTTGAGCAGAGAAGAAGTTATGCAAATAGAGGCTCAGTATACACGTACTTCAGAGTTGTGGTAAATTGCATGAAAAGAAATCAGTGGATTGTGTGAAAAATTAAGATAAAAAACGAATGTATATTACACCAAACTGCATAAGTGACATAATAATAAAGTGTAGAGAATATTTGCAGGGAACTGGAGAGCAAGATTAATTGTACTCACACGACGAGTTCAGGCAGAAGGAAGACAGCACTCAGGATATATTGATTGGACAAGGAGGAGAGTCGACTTCGAAAAACATCACGACAGCGAGAGGGCTCGTGTCAGTAAGAGAATAAAGGAGTTTACTGGGCAATATTGTGATATTGAACAATTGTTTTCAGTGTTGAACTTTTCATTTTCACTAGTGATACACTTATAACAATTTTCAGAATCTTGTGAGTAAAAATAACCGAACATCAGTTTTTATGTTTAATTTCTCAAGTTCACTCAAACTCTCGTCCCTCAAACTCTACATATTGAATATTTCTGAAGTGCTTATTTCAACACAAGTGTTTTATTTCAACAATAAAAAGCATTGCCTTCGAGATAACAGAAGATTTAGTAAATGTGTGCGCAGTCTACACCATTTTAACTCTAACTTGAAATACATCACACTCAATTTGAAATAGATAACTTTAAATATTAAAAATGACACGTTGAATTTAAAGAACGTCATTTTGAGTATAAAAAAAAGGTTATATCTAATTGAAAATATCCCATTTTGAATTTAAAACAAGTCAAGTTCAATTTAAAATACCTCAAATGCAAGTTAAAATAAGTTGAATTCAATTTAATGTATGGGAAGTTTCAATTTAAAATGAATGAAATTCATAGAGACATTACCCAGTTTCGTTTCAATTTGTAACAACGAATGTACTTCTGTATACTGTGCTGGTAATTAATAGGAGTACCATTTAATTTTTATATCAAATATCTTCACTGGTTACATATATTTCCGCTAGTTGTGTTATTGTTATATGAGACTGAATGCAAATTTCAATATTTAAAACGAGCTATTGTTCAATCAATGATGGAAATAACTAGAGTTTTGGCCCTGAAAGTTTGCAGGCATGTGAAAAACACTTGGCATCATGTTTGGAACTAAACAATTTGAACAGACGCAACCTTACAAATCAAATATCATTTATAATTTATCGGATTCCACAATGCAGGAATTAAAAAAATTGTTTACTGTGTTTTTTATGATGTTCATGAACCTATTTTCTTGTCGTTTCCAAATATGTAATTATGTTTTCTGTATCATATACCACCAAAAAACCATTTCGTCATGGAATGTTATTGGATATTCGGCATTGTTACAATTTTCCGCCACTAAAAATGCATGTCCAATTTTCTCTTTCATGTTAAGTAATAAGTTCTATTATCACACTTTCAGGATGGCTGCTAGAGGATTTTAAAATTCTCCAGATACATTTTGCTATGTGTTATATTCGAAAGAAACAGTGTTACATAAAATCGTGAAAAGCACCAAATTGTGAATAGCGTACAGACTCCATTTCGGAATGCCCATGGGTGACCAGGACCAGGAAAAACCATGGAAGATGCAATGAAAATTTCATCTGAAGAGTTGCAGCAGCCAAGAAATGCGGATGCATTCGCCCCAAAACGATTTTGGAGACACGCTTTCCAAATCAGTGTGAACTACAAGAGATGATATAATCAGGGATTTGGGTCTTACTAAGTCAGAAGCGGAACTTCTTCCATCAAGGCTGAAGGAATGGAATCTTTGGGGGAAGACTGCAAGACATCTGTGTACCAGAATCGCCATGAAGAATTTTAAATTTACAATGAGAATATTAATGATTGGTGTTATTATAAAGATGGGATTGGTTTGTTCACTGGTATTGGACTCAAGCATGATCCTGCAGAATGGTAACTGCCCATAAATAGCTCAACACGAAGTCTTAAAGCAGTCTTGCTTCACAAATAAAATAAACATCCTTCTTTGCCTCTAGCACACTGCATACAGAAGAAAGAAAATTACGATAATGTCAAAAAACTTACTAACAAAATAAAATAGGCTGAATTCAAGTAGGATGTTTGTGGTAATTTTAAGATGCTAGCTTCCTTGCATGGTTTACAAGGAGGATATACAAAGTATTTTTGTTTTCTTCGCTTATGGGATAGCAGAGCTGATACTGATCTTTACAAGAGAATCGATTGGTCCCCCGAGTGGAATAGCAGCCTGGACTGTAATATGTTTTCAAACAGCCTCCAATAAAGTCTTATTATCCCATTTTATTTCAAACTTGGATTGGTAAAAAAGTTTCTGAATGCCCTAAATTTTGAAGAACAAGCTTTTCAAGGAATGTATCTCGTGTTTGCATAGCTATCTCAGGCTAAGCTAGCCTCAATATAGCGGTGGTATATTTGTTGGGTCCCGAATAAAGACATTGTTTAAGTCGGAGGAACTTGAAGAGCTATGACAAAAGTTAAAAAAGCTTAGTGTGCATTTTGTGACATAGTTCGTGGATTCTTAGGAAACCACAAGGATCCAAATTACAAACGGCTGGTAGCAAAGCTTATGGAAAACTTCAAGAAAATTGGTTGTCGTATGTCCATAAAAGTTTAGTTTTTGGTCTCTCTCACCTACATTTTTTTTTCCTGAAAACTTGGTTGATGTGAATGAGACGCATTGTGAGAGATTTTATCAGGACATTGCAACAATGGAAAGAAAATACAAAGATCGATGGGGTACTGCTATAACGGGAGATTATGGTTTTCAGTCAGAAGATATGCAAGCATACGAGACTGCAGAAAATCTTGATCGTCAAAACGCTTTTAATCTCAAGAAAAGAGTTAAGAAGGTATTTACAGTGCAGTGTTCTATTATTTCTTTTTGTTCTAACTAATATTGTATTTCCTAAATACGAGTATTTTTTAAAACATTAAAAATTACTAAATATTATGTAATAATACTTAGAATGCTTCAATAGATTGAACCAACAAGGGCTGTAGAGAAAAGTTTCATATATAGCTGGAGAATATGAAATCAAGAATAAATAAATAACTATCACTATTACGTCCAAATGAATGTGATGTTTGCATTTAGTGAAAAAATGTGCACATGAACATTAAAAAAGTTACACAAACAGAACTTGTGTTATTTTGTGTAATATTATTGAATTAGGATTTTTTATATGGATTTCCTTCATTGTTATTATTTTACTTAGTAACGGAATATGTTATCAATTGATGGTTACCACTGGCTATACTTAAAAGTGCATATTTTCATAACTGATTGCTAGTTTTAATAAACACGTGTTTTAGTGATTGTGTGAATACTATGATGTGATGTACCTACATACTAGTAACTGAGGATTCATGTGTGTGTCTCACCAATTTTGAATATGAACGCAGGTAATGGCCACCTACAGTAATTTATTAATTTTCAATATGTACGTACATAATCGTAGTGTGATTGAAAATTGAAATCCCTTTAAATTGAACTTGGTTAGGTTAGGTTAGGTTCATAGGTCTAGCCAAATTAGGCTTACGCCAGAACTGGGAGGAAACTCGATAACTCAGCCGAGGTCAAGATCGATAATTTTGGCTGAATAATATTGTTCAAATGAAGTACAAAACATTCATGCTCCTGATATTGCTCGTTTTTCTGCCCTGTCGATGAGCAATGAATCTCGTAATGTCTCGTCGATATTTGTATCCACTGTTATAAATATATTCCCATCAACAGGGTCTCGGATGAAACTGTAGGATGACTTTATTGCAAATTGAAGCCAACAGAAGTCTGCCAGGATGAATCAGTAGTCGGTTGCATTCTATTAAGTATAAACTCTTCACAGCTGAGATGCTGGCAGTTAAATAAAATACAACAAAGCTTTGGATGCTTCAGTTAACAACCTCTATCTTCAAGTAAATTTTTGGCTTCTTTGGTAAATTTTGATTAACAAAAATGAGCTAAAGAAAATAAGACGCAACTAATTTTTTTCTTATAATTGTTATCAAGTGATATACAAAGGATTATATTTACGTTCTGAAGGTATAATTACCCTCATAAATGTTACCGAAATAACTAACATTTCAAATATCACAGGAATACAATTGAAGCAACAAAACTAGCTTCATTGAATAAGAAAAATATGCCATAACAGTAATGCTGACTGGAACGTACAAATGACTGTTGCGAGGTTTCACTAGAAAAAATACTTCTTTATCGAAACAGAAGTAAAGAAAAACTATTTATATGAGTGACATAATTGAAACAGTTTTGAATGAACAGCTGTCAAGAAGGCAAGTGGGACACCGCTGCAGTGCCAGCAGTTAAACGTTCCAGGAAATTATTCCTGGCACACAATTTCCTGACCGTAGCTTTGATGTGGGCACAGCGGCCAGCAACGCCGGGGCACTGCGCCAACTGCAGCTCAACATGCCAGACGTACAAACTGAGGCTCGTACTTTTGCAGTGCTTCTTACTAACAATTTTCTACACTATAGAGAACTATAACAGGGCAATGATTCAGACACTAATTCAGGAATAAAATCCAACGCTCAAATACGGACATGACTTCAAGGTTTCACTCGTTTAAAGCCTAACACTTTACGTAGAAAGGACCTTGGATGGCACAGAATGATTGAGAAATTTCCCATAAGCTTGCGGCTCAAGGTTGAAGAAATGTCCTACCGACTATGATTACCGACATTGGAGTGACCTGCTCACATTACTCCTAATGAACTGAAGGTTTTGCAGCTGCAGCAGCGCGTTCAGTCAGTGCAAGGCAGAGCAAACGAACCTTTGACGACAAGTTACCGTACAGCGTCACAGATGCAGCACCTCAAGAAACTGCACATTTAAGCACACAATGTTCATGATTGACGGCCAAGACGTCTCTCAGTTGTAGGTTTTTTCCATATAAAGTTAGGATCAATGAACTGAAGGAATTTTTGAAGTGGTTTCGTATGAAATGTATACACACGCACATGACGCTTTCTGATGATGGTTGGTTGTTATTCTGCTACACGTTAAATATCATCATTATTTTTAATAAAATTAAAGTTAAATGAAAAGTAACATTTCCATTGTAAGAGTTCCTGCTTTAAATTTTCAGTTATGAAGGAAAACAGAAGAAACTCTTGAGAAGCTAGCATGAGAGAATTCTTACCACGACGCAGAAGTAATTCTAAAAAAGATACTATACGAAAAAGTCTAAATAACCCCAACAGAACTTAAAAATAGGGACTCTAAACTATGCTATATAGCTCGTCAAAAACTTCATATGAAGAAATTTAAGTTATGCTTAACGTTGATTTTTAGAAGTACAGTTTAACGAAACAGTTAAACAAACTTTTTTAGCATGGTCAAATATATTTCAGATATACTACAAAATTTTGCCAAGATGGCCTTCGTTGGATCATCGTACTGAATTCCTAACTACAACCTTCAGTGTCGACTCGAAATTTGAAGCTTCTGAGCAAGCGGAATCTAGCAAATTAGGTAAGCCACTCTCATTGAGTGTATACAATTCTACGAACACTGTCAAACAAAGCTACACATTCAATCGTGGCAAAAGACTGACGCATCGATGCGAATTCGTACTGATAAAATTTGCCACTCGCATCGATTTCATGGTACAGGAGAATAACGAATCAATGGTGTATGATATTATACATACTATAGTCTACGGTAATTGCACCAAACATTTTAGTAACTTCCTGGGTTCGTTTCTGTGTCCTACGTAGATGTCAAAAAATGCTACTGAATTGCTGCCAGCCTCAGTTCCCACTGGCCTTCAAGATCATGTGTCCATTAAAACACTCATCTCTATTTCAGCCAATGTTCCACTGACTGTAAATTTTCACAGATCTCTGGAGGGTTTCATCACACACCGCCAAGCACGTAAAACGAAATATTAACAAATATATATAAATTCCTAGAATGCAATCCCAATTTCCTATGATACGGATATTCTAAAGTTTATGCTTCTACCTGGCCGACTAAAAGCGTATTGGTGTATTATTTTCAGTCTAAATAAAGACTTTCTCTAGTGTAAATAATACATTGTCTCATGGACTAGCCCACACTGCACTCGTGAACCGACATACGGTACCAAATTTATTACTTGGACGAATTTTACCTTGCATATTTAATTCCAATATGCACAGTGTTAAATTTAGTTTTATACGAATATGAAAGCAATAAAGGTTATCATGATTTACATTTAACCAGAACAGAATTATATTCTACGGTTAAGAGCAATCGAAGATAATTAAACTCATTTCAGTCATATTTATGCATCATTTAGTCGAACATCGCTGTAAAGTGAGCGCTGACTCAATTTAAGCAGCACATAACAGCGCCTAGTGTAGAGTTACGGTAGGCTCACCTCGCTACAGCTGGTAAAAGATCATCTCAAATGGACGAAACGTTGTGGGCAAAAACAGAAGCGGAAAAATGAGTGCAAGAGACAGATACAAAAGTTCTCCCATGAAAAAGAATTCTAAGAAAAAGAATTTCAAGCCTGCCTAGCTCTGAAACAAAATCCACAACAGATTCATACAAAAAGTGCTGCCGATTCTGCATGGGGAATAGCGAAGAGCGCCACTGCGCAGCACTAATTCACTAAGGTACACAAATGTGAACAAACGTAGCGCTCACGTTTTTCTCTCAGAGGGTAGCAAGACTCCAGCTCATCTATCAAGGAATGATAAGCCAATATTGTCAACGTTTCAAGGCCTGTCGTTATAAAGTCCATATTGCATTAAATGAAAGTTTATGACTGTGACCGCTAGAATGAGGGTGGTCCACACCCACAATTACTTTGAAAATTTCTTATCGATTCTTTCATTTTTCGAGTGTTAACTATAGATGGAAATACGGTACCAAGAAGAGACAAAACAGGAGAACATCAAGGGATTCGATTTAAAGAATTCAGATAACAAGGGGTAAGTTCATTGATGATTTTTCATTGTTTTTTTTTGTGTTAGAATGAAATTATGGAACACAATTATATTATACTGTACGAATTTGCATTATTTACAGAAGAAAATACCTAATCATTTTTCATAGGTTAAATTTATCACATAGAATGGAAGGACTGTGATAGTAACTCGTTGAAAAGATATGCTGTCACAAAGTTTCTATTAAAAGAAAAGAAAATGAATGAGGCAAGATAAGCACAGAAGCAGATCTGCCTTTAGATGAGATGATTAGAAAGCCCAACACTTTCTTTATGAGGAAGATAAAACAAAAAACACTGCTTAATTTCATTGACAAAATTTAAAACAGCTTGCTGCGCACAAGTAGCGCTGTTGCCTCTGCATTAGTTATGTAGCTGAAGACAAACACAAACAAGGGGCATGCAGTCACCAAAGTGTACTGACGTCGATTGCTTACTTTTAGAAATTACACTGCAATCTTAGGCCACAGTATTACGTAAATCAATAAAAAGTCATAATGTCCTGCAAGTTTTCATTCAGTGAACAACGTACGCTGATGCACTACAGCTGCACGTCCTGACAGTGTTTGACCACCACTCCTGATGCATTCTATGTTTTTGTTGCAGTGACTTTCCCTACTCACGATATCTGTAGTGAAACGATGCGTTCTGTGGGGACAATAAATAACATTTTTCTATGCACATAGAGGTTCGCCAAAGGTTTTACTTGTAGTTAAAAAAACATTCCTTAAAATAATGAAATCAGACTCAAATAAAAATTCGTCGAAAGTGATCATGCAATAATGGTCACAAAAACGAAGCACTGAATTTTTATTCAAGGACAAGGGCTTTGAAGATAAAATATTAGTTAGTGAAAAGTGGAGCGTTGTCTGCTGCCAGTTGCACTTCATCTGTTGCGAGGGGAGAAGCAGTCCTCGGAAGAACAGATGCTCACGTAAATCCCCTAACAAAACTACAGATTCCAAGCGGGATTTTGTCTATCGTAGTAGCAAAAGCAGTGCACCAGTGCAGATATGTGTTTGTTGAGAAACAACGACTTTTCTGCGTAATCTATTGCAGTTATTTGTTGGAAATTGAGGCATTTTTGTGTAAATAATTTTCAGCCCCGTTCTTACGCATATCGTTTTTAAAGAAACGAGCAATGAACTATTAAGTAATGTAAGATTTCGTATGTATACATGAAGGAAAAAAAGGAGATGCTGTTCACAAGAATTGCCCGGTAAAGGTAGAAAAAGCACAGTCCTTCGTCTCTGGATACATCGAACTGAAACCAACGCTTAGTCTATGATGGTTTATTCTGACACTCATTATTCTGACACTCATTAGACATTAAAAAACAAAAAAGCACGAAAACAAACTCTACATGTTTTCCCTGACTATGTTTAACATCTTCCCGTTTTACAAACACAATGACATTTTTGAAGCGGGAAAGCGGCTCGTTAAAATTTAATACTCGATCGAGATGAGATTCACGCATTTCAATATCATTTCCAAGGTCTTTGAATCAAGGCTATAAAAGTTTGGCAGCGAGGCTCCTGAATTTTATGCAGTGTCGTGGAGTGAAGTCCCAAATTTATGGGAGCGGCAGACATGCAAGGCCTTCTCTGAGACCCTGCTAGAATTTCCCATCATTGGAACACAGGATGCCGCGGTGAGCACGAAGCAACTACCAGAAAATTGAATGCTTTCGAAGTTGAATACCCGTTTTGTTCAATCAGATATTGAAATTTGTAACATGGTGGGACACTGTGAACCATAGAAAACATTTTTAAAAATTTAACGAGTATCACTCTGCTATAGACGGCAAAAAAGAATTGTGAATAGACGAAAGGGTACATGAAAATAAAAAATAACGGAAACGAAGATACGTTTGCTGCAAGTTGATGCACCAGTACCCAGCAAAAATTAAAAAGAGAGAAAAGGAACAACATAACAGGCCTATCTTGTGACAGAGTTAAAGAAAAAGTGTACCCTTTTTATGGGATTTTAGCTTTGACGTCAACAATTATTTCCGTAACAATGACAACACATTTCTTCAAAATACAGGCCCACGATTAGTGAGACAGTAAGTAAGCTCAATGAAGACCCGCGCTACAGGCCTTACAATTCAACGTCACAATTTCAGTAGATCCTCGATGAGGGATTTTCTTAAAACGCTCCGTCGCATTGACAATTTTCTTGTTTCAGCCAAGACATCCATGCTCCCACAACAGCGTCTGTAGTTATTGTCGTCTCTTCGACCTCATACACAAATATTACAGAATTCAGTTTTTAAAATAATAAACCTAAAGCGTCGACTGCTTTTTTCCGCAAAATTACGAGTTACAAAAGAAAAAAGAACTTACTATATTTCTCATGCAGTTATGGTCCTACTATGAGGTATTGGTTAAACAAATTTGTCGAAAATAGGTTTGGAAGGAAGTAAGTAAAATTTTACGACTGAAATAATGCTATTATTGAGGGTCTGGGTGTATAAGGTATCTGCATGTACATAGAACGAAGCATATTTGAAGTTCTTAATGCATGAAGTTCCACGCTGCCTCACCAAAAAGTTCTTAAACTCGTATACGAGGGTGTCATGTACACACGTGTGTTATGGAGGTACAAAAAATCTTGTGGAATTATTAATTTTTCTTGATATCATCTCGAACTTCTCTTTCTTCTTTCATATTGTTTGACAGTGGAAGTGTATCGTAAATACACGTCCCGTAACATCTGTGTACTTCATTTTTCAGGTTTCTCCTTCTTTGAGACGTACACTGTTAATGGTGAAACGCTTCTAAGTTGACTACAGAAGAAATACCTATAATTCAACCAGGCGTCATGAAAAAGTGTCATTAACATTGAGCAATGGGCTACAGGCTGTATCATTTTTAATCATTGAGTTTTGGAACCCAAAACTCATAAAGATTCGTTTTCCCAGTTTTAAAACTAATGTATCTTTCTCACAGGTGTATCTGTCTGTAAATTTCTGACAAGATTGAATGACCCAATACGACTTTTTTAGTACGATTTCATTTCATTTTAGATAATAAATTAGCCTGGTCTCTGTAACTGGTATACACGAGCAGCAAAATTTCTGATGGCAGTAACAAGAAATTTTACTATGTAGAAATAACAATGAAATTGCGTTTGACTTGATGAAGCCACTTGACCCCAATTGAAAATTGTTATTCAAGTTCTGAAACTCTCCGCCGTAAATAAATGCGCATACAAACTAAATTGAAACCGAAATTGCTGTGTCAGTAAGAGGTAAAACTGCTTCAAAAGTAATTGATTTGGAAGGATAGACTATGAGATTAAATTGAGAGTGAATGTCCTGTGAGACCGAAATGATAAGGTGCTCTATAAACAGAGATGTTGACAGTAATTATGATTGATTACACGCCCGGAGGAGGGTTTTGATTGCTTGCAAACTTGTGGCGCTACAAGTAGAGAGACGGGAGAGCAGTCAGTCTTAAGAGTGGTAACAAGTATGAGGAGTCAATATTTCAGAATTGTTGAAGGATTGAGGGCTACAGTGAGTATGATTGGTATAAAAATTATTGTGTGAAGGCTACTGTCCGAACAGCTTCGTGCTTTGCATGGTAGCGTGTTTTGCAAACTGAAATTGGCGAAAAGGAAAGGAATGAGCGTTACTAAAATGAGATACTGGTGAAGCTTAGTTAAAATGGCGGAAATTCCACAGTGTGAGCATTCAAAGCTAGGAATCGGGATTTTGTGTATAATTGAAAATATTTTTAGAGCTACAGGGTGCGGAGGACCTTTTAGACGTTTTTTTAGGTCGCAATAAAATGCACTAAGCAAACATTGCTTTATTGAGAAGAAAAAAAACATGTGATCGACTTTGTAGACCCTCTGGGTCTACAAACACGCCATTCGGTGAAGTCGCCCCCTGCGTCAATAACAGCCTCGATATGCCCTCGGAACCTACTGCAGCTTTTTTTGGACGACCTCTCTTGAAAGATTGGCGACAGTCACCTTGATACGCTCAATCAATTCGTCCTTGATTGTGTATGGGGTTCTGTTGGTGCTCCGTTCGACTGCGCCATGTACAAAAAAGTCCATTGAATTGAGGTCGGGGGAGTTGGGAACTGATTCAAAGTTGTAGTTGGAAGCAACTAACTCGTGTCAAACCTTCTTGACAAAACTGTCATCTACTTTAAGCCGCTTTAAAATTACAGAATTATGGTGTCTGGTATAAATTGACATCAGTACTGCGTGCCTTCTCCATAGATCTGGTAACTTACACTTCATTGTTGATGCCATGACTGCACGTGCCGACAGTACAGACGCTCCTGATAGCCCGGTTAAATTTTTAGAGACTAGAGTGATAACCTGGCCACAGGACGTTCCAAAGAAAACAGGTTATTTATCCGTTGCACTCTGTAGCAGGAATTTATAGAAAATTCATGAAGCTTCACAATTTAGTTCATATTATGGCAATGATGATGAAGTAATTTTAGGGAAACATTTTTGAGGTGAGGTAAAAAATATTATCAGCCGTATGAAAATAATGAAATAATAATTTCCATAAACTGTAAAAAGCCAGACGACAATGAGTCGACAATGAATCCAGAGTTCAGTTCGCTGGAATTAGTACAATCATCAATTTTACAGCTCAACGGTGAATAGGTAACCGGACAACTTCCTGGTCATAAAACAGTAACGGTCTCATTGAGCTCCATGCAGAACGCGGCTGGATTTCTGAACTGGGATGCAACGTCGACCGTCACGAATGTGTAGTAAGATTGCATTCAAAATGCAGACCCAGAACAATAGGGAAAATAAGTTAAGGATACGAATTTTCATCTATGAGTGTATTGTTAAGACCACAAAATACGTCGATGATCTTACAATCGCTCAATTTACCATTTGTAGGATTCTTCAATTACAGGAGGTGTCGTGTTGCGATTGTGCTTACGAGTAGAAGTATTAAAACATGAAATAGGGCACTAAATTCTAGAGCTATGTACGTCATCTCAAAATAAATCTTCTAGAAAACGACATAGCATTATGTAAACTTAATTTTAAAATTGGAACGCGCACAGGTTCTTGCTGATCCGGCAGAGAGAGGAGCGCTGCAGGGCAGTCACTATGATCCACTGGAAGGCAATCACCAGTACAGTGTCCTCTTGGGTGGCCTCCAAAGAAACACTGCCGCGAATAACAGGTACTTCAGAACTCAAATGGCCATTTAAGAAGCCGAGTATAATTTTAGTAAAATTTTAATTTAAACACCTGGGTTTATTATCAATGAATACAGTTTATGTATATTTTTTCAATACAACTATTCTTTTAAACACTCATTACTCACAAACCATGTATAAGACCGATTAACTAAACAGATTGACGGTGTACATTTGTTTTGAATTAAAACTTTTTTATTCTTGGATTTTCTTGAGATTGAAACCTGCGAGTCTTCTTGTAGAACATTACATAAAGCTTATAAAAACGTGCAACTAGCAACACTAGTACTTGTAAAGTATCTTCCCATTCCTAAGTCCCATTGGAAGTTGAGGCGCAGAATTGCTCGGAAGTTATCGAATTCCTGGAGAGGCCGCAAGAGTCTGATGAGTTCGAGACCCAAATGCTTGGGCTCTTGCCTATACGAGTGCATGGAATGTAAAGCTATACGAAGGGATGAAATACAAGTGTGACTGTGCAACCACAGGTACGCGAGCCTTAGAAATGCCATAGGTAAGTTTGCAGGAGGATGCTGAAGATGATAAGGAAAGAAACAAGTACTTAAATGTAAAATCTTAGGATTTGTACGGGATACAGTGAGTTAATGCAGTACAATTGCCCCGCAGTATTTGTAGAAAGAAGTATTGACTGGATGACGTAAGACTCTTAATCCCAATATTATAATAAATTAAAATATTATTGATACTATTAGTCACCATCAATTGCTTTGTTAGGACAATGTATTCGCTCATTTTCGAGCACTATTCAACTCACCCAAACCCACAGATGTATGAACTATCTCAAAGAAACGTGACTCAAAAGTTGTAATCAAAAAATCTTCCTAAAACCAAATTTACCTGAACTAAACTAGAAGCGTAGAGGAATTTTGAAGCCCCTATTCAATTAAACTAGGCTGGGTCAATTAAGTAATTGGAGATTAAATTCTATTGTTACAGCCAACAAGTAGGTAAAAATTTCAATAATAAGGTAATGATGGTATATAGTGCATTGAGACAAACAAAAATTCCTTCCTTCTAAATAAAACAAGATCGTCTTCCAACCCTTGAAAGATTCAAAGAATGCAGCTTCTTTCAGGTGGCCAAGGCGTTAAAGCAAGATAATTAGCTAATCAACTGAATAGTACTCAGATTTGAAGTTTGTGCTCAACAATTGTAACTGACGCTTTGACGATGCGTTTACCTTATATTAATATTCAGATATACGCCATTAATTTGCAAGTCAAAATAATTCGTATTCCCTTACACGACTGATACCACTTCTGATTTCATCGGACAAGTAATTAGCACCAATATGAAGTAATTCTCCTGAGAGAGTTTTGGTCAGCAGGGGATTATTGCCATCATGGGACGTAAAATCAGAAGTACAAAAGGCTCAAGCGGAAGTGGCTCTGGAAGACGCATCAGAAACTCCGTACATAGAAACTGCTGGTCATCAAAGTCAAGGACGCGATGTGCTCAGCAAACTAGGACGTGAGATGCTGCAGGAGCTCTCAACTTCTGCTGCACGAGGGAGCTTGACAGGCTCCACGTAGCAACTACAGCTAACTCGTGTTTGCTCGGCCGTGATTGCCAGGAGTTCAACATGTTAAGCCGCTGCACCAACCGAGTTTCCTCGAGTATGAGCGCTCTAGACAGTGGGCAATCGTGTAGTGATCGAGTGACAGCATAGTGAGTAGAAAAGATAAGCCACTCACTTTACGTGGAGATGATTATATACAGCTCACTTATATTTATTTTATGTAATTCGTGATGATTTTCATTGTATTGAGAAAGATGCAAACAGTTCATTTTTGGACAAGTAATATTTTTTCCTGGGTATTAAATACGAGAAACAAGTCATCAAGAAAGATAGATCTGAAAAACAACACTTTTGATTATACTCAAGAGTATTGCTTCTTTCACTTTCCGATTGTCTTTTGAAAATTGTCTACTGATAAGTGATATAGTCCTACAAATAATAACCTTCGAAGCAATCATATTTTATTCAATCCATTAACTCTTTACCTGGAATGGAACGAAACAAGTGTTCTCATACCATGGCGGACATAAGCGCTCTGTAAATCCTACGACACAAAACAGATTCCTGTTTTAGAAAAGGATTCCTGAACTCTGAAATTTCAGCTAAGAAAGGCGTCTTCAGAAGCTTGAACCTATTTCCCTATAGCAAAGAAGATTGCGAGGACAACTCATTGAGACCTATAGGTATCTTAACGGCCTTAACGATGTTACTCTAGAAGGGCTTTCTGACAGAGACGATAACATGCGAACCAGAAATAACGGCCAAAAAATAAAAATAGGAAACTTCAAGACATCCAAAGCTCTGAACTTCTTTCCAGTTAAAATTGAAAAAAAACGTGGAGACAGTTGCTGGAAAACATCGTTTCTGCTGGCACTGTGAACCCACTTAAAAATCATTTCGACAAACATTGGATAAGGAACTCTCAGTATTGTAACGTACTGATTCTATGTCCCTAATTACTAGGGCTTGTGTATGATTGAGTTACATGTGCATGACTGAAATGACAGTGGTAGAGTAAAGTACATGTACGTGACTGAAATGGCTTTGCGGGATTGAGGTGTATGTGAGTGATTGATGCCTTTACTTTCGAAGGCATGGGACTTGGGTAGCAACCCAAGAATGGACCAAATGTCTCGTTCCCATTACTTTATTTTATTCAATTCTAGTCTATTCGTTCCGGGATTCTTAAACTATGTCAGTGCTCACTAGTTCAATTGCAGCTGCACAGTATTCCTGACTTGAATATGCAACTAAGGAAAGAGGAATGAAAATATGTAGTTTAACTCTATTTTTCTCTAGTAGAATAGTAGATGTTCGTAGTGGTTGACAGATTGATAAAAATTAACTCAGAAGTCTCAAACGACTGTGGAAATACGAGCCTAGAGAAGATCTATATTTACATTAAAATTTTTAATAATCTATGCCAAGCCGAGGAATTTTCAATGGGTGTGGTTCTAAATTCTTATTGGTGCATAATTTCTCTACATCGTAAATTTAGTAAGATACTTTAGGAGTTGTTGACAAATTCAATGGGTACTTAAATGTGCATAGGCATTAAATTCAAAACAAGCAAAAATATAGATTTTTTCACCGAGGTTAGGAAGAATATTGACCAGAGATTGGAACGATACGCAGTCTCCTTAATCAATTTCAATTACAAAAATTGATTAGGAAATGAGAATTTATATCTCACTGCAACCTCAAGAGTACTTTTTACAAGCATATCATTTTATCTAACACGTACTCGTATTTGAAATGCTTCAACTTTTACCAGTTCATGAAAACGGGATGCAACTGTGAAGAGAGATATAAAAAATTATTTCTTGAATAGAATTATAAAGAGAGCGATGAAATGATAAAATGAAATGCTACAAAAATTTCAGACAACATTGAGTACAACATGGTCGCTTGATAGCGCTGGAGAACAGAAAACAGTAACAGAACTGAATGCGCTCACTTCTGATAAACACAGATATCAAGAGAGATATTAAGTGTTGACCACATAAATCTCCAGAGACTAAAAAAGATTAGATTTCACATGATTCGTGACTCGTTGCACATAACATTTGAATTTTCAGGAAATACAAAATGGTCTTTTAATTTCAAAATTCTTGGGTGTCTTCAAAATATCGAATTTAAGAGCACACCAACCAAGTTAACTTTGTAGGTTTCTCGTTTTCGACAAGCTTGGTTCGATTTGAGATAATAGTACTGATAATTATTGAATGTCATCAGGTGTAATGATCAATGGAAGAAGATGCACTCGTGCACAAATACCAATCTTCCTGAGCGATGCTCAAAGCGAACTCTAAGCGGAGCACTGAGCGGCGGAAGGCCCGAACATTCCCTCGGTATTGACAACATCAACAGTAGTTCTAATGCAATTATGTCCCATAGTGTTCAGCAATAGGCTCTGAGATGCTTTTGATATCCAAATATCTGAATTAGGAAGCGTACCTAATGATGAAGAGAGCACTGTACGACCGTTCAATATTCATACACAGTATGTGAGTATCATGCACAAGCACGGAGATAATTTAAATTGATAAAACTTTTATTATTGAAACCTTATTTAATTTGATCATTCATTAGACTCGTGCTAATGATTATTAGTTACTGAGTTCAATAATAACAAACAACTCGGAAACGACATGAAATCTTCAGAAACAGAATGACGTCTCAGGGCAGCTACGCAGCCCGAATTTAACTCGCTCCGGTGTTGTGAAAAGATCAGGTTTCTGCACGAGCTCAGCTTCATTACTGCCAGCCATACGGTAGCAAATGATAATGAGCATGGTGGCTGAAGTGGCATAAAAGAAGTGACATTGAAAGCGAAAAGTTTGGTCACGGAAATAAAAAAAATATTTGTGCTCAGCCTGCATAAATTAACATAGATGCTTGTTCTATTCGCTTAATGTAGTTTTGTGTCTTTTGTAGGACTGAAAGCATTGTCTGAGAGTCAACTTACTTAAAGGTTGTTCAACAAAGTTGCACACACCTGAATGGGATGTCATCACAGTGAAATGTTTATATTGTTTTTACATTACGGTGTACTGTGTGCATATCTCCTGAAAATAGTAAACCACTATAGCTTTACGTCGCTTTATACGTTCTGTTCTTGACTACTTTCAGGGAAATATCTAGTACGAATTAAATTTTCATATACGCTACAAAAAAGTCTACTGTGAACGGTGTTGAAAAAATTATTATGGAAGTTTCCTAACTTCACCAGAACTGAAAATACAACGTGGAACTCAATTCTGATTACACGTTTTCAAATTAATTTGATAATTATTATTATTTTTGCAAATATTACCAGAAGTGATTTTTCAAGAATTAATAATGCAGGGTATACCTAATTTTTTTGCAGAACAATTAACAATAACCTATTGCAAAACTTCATTATAAAGAAACCTGAAAAGGGACTGGATCCATCCGAAATATTCAAACTAGGGAGAAACCTCAAAATCAACAGAATGTTGATAAAAAACAATTGACCTACTCCTTGTCAGAGTATCAAAGTTCTGAAGTCAAAATTGAATAAATGCTGGGAGGAATACCCTTAGAACAAGTTCGTGCGGCCATTAAAGACTTTCATAAAAGACTTCGCAAAGTAGGGAAGGCAAAAGGGTAGCATTTTGAATACATTTTTTGAAATCGTAGATTAGTAAATTACTTACTATTTATAAAAGTCAGACCTTGAAATAAATGTATTTTTTTTCAAGAAAGAAATTGTTTTTGCTTTGTAACAGTTTCTGTGCCTCACCCTGTAATTTATGGGATGATATTTTTTAGACTTTCAGTTATGTTAATTTTTCCGGTTCTCCCATTATTTTCAAAGTTTTAGCCTTCTCTGTTGTATTTTTCGAGTGGTTTGCTATAGCGATCTATGAGAGCACTCGAGTTTCAGCAGGTGACACTAGAACTGAGATCGTCCAAGTCTTGAGTGACTTCTCTAAACCAAATAAAAAAATTCCTTTTGTTTTATAAACCAAATAGAAAAAAATTCTTAAGAAAAAATTCTCAAACCCTATATATTGAAGAACCAGTGTTATTTAAAAGCGCTGTAGTAGCTCGCTGTGAACAGGCATACAACGCTCAACAGTCACGATCAGAAAACGGTATACACTGATATCATCCCAAAAAGTTCTAGCAGTCTTGCAACGGCCTTGAGTTGCCGGGACGTTTGAGTTGTTCAATTTATTCAATTAGCAAATTGATTTACTTTTGATGATTTTCGAGATCCTTCAGAGGGATTCTGTGAAACTTTCACATGGATCTCAAAAAAAAACCGTGCCTTTTATGACGTGAACACGATTGGGATACCGTTGTCTACTGACACCAATTTCAACACTAAAATATCAGCATAAAGATTTGTTGAAGCCAAGAGAATTACAATGCAAGTCTGAAATTTATGAGTTTTCTAAATAGTAAATTTACACTTTGTGATAGAATCAGTTGTGTGATAGAATTGAGTACAGTGAATTAAATTTGTGAGTTCAGGGGACAATTTAAGGTAAAATGCAACACAAATCTATAAACTAATTTTCTAATTGAATCAAATGATCTATCATCAAAGCTCTTAATCGGCGGTAAGGCTGAATTTCACGACAGGACTTTTAAAAATGACCATAGCGAGTCAAAACTTTTAAGATGTAGAATTCCGAAACTTTAATTTTTCATGTAAAAACTAAAACATTGAACAATCAAATGTAAGCTCATACGACACAGAAACATTCCAAGCATTATTTGTTCTTGTAATTAGAACAATTTTTGAAATAAGCAAATTTGCGTTATTCGTGACAGCTGGCGTGCTCCACTTAAACATTTATAGGTAGCATTGAGACGCACGTGCGAGTTCATTCTCCAGCAGAGCATACACGCATTCAAAAGAATGTCTAACTTTTCGCTATGAAGAAAATACAACTTAAGTGGACATCATGAAACAGTTATTTTATTTTTTCAGCAGCTACACTTAAATTTACAAAAACAAGAAATGATACATCACACAGGACTTTTGAAACCAATTTTCCCCATAACTATGATACATGAGGTGAAAAAGATCATATTACAGTTTTCACCCCACTATGAAAAAAGACCAATATTTACAAACGATATTATCAAAAGTATGTATGGATGTGTAACATGCAGCCAAGGCCACTTATATAGCATGTAAGAACATCTTATTTCTTAAGATTACACAAGTCAAAATCAACTTCAAATCCTGGTGACACTACGAGCATGTGGAGCCTAACGAGCCCAACACCTCGAGGCGCCTTGAGTTGTACATATAGTTTTGCTGTCATCAAAGTCCGTCGTAGCCCTTAACTTCAGACATCCTCTTCACTTGACAGAGAGTCGAGCTCTTAAACAGAGCTGACAGAGTTCAGTTCATCGTGCAAGTTACAGTAAACTAGGTTCCCTAAACTACATTAAATACATCAGGACCGTTCAAATGACCATATGTCGCCTTATCTATGCCATTGAATATATTTCACAGAGTATGCAGAATCTTCTAATTAAGTTTCCTAGTTTAATCTGAAATGCCATGTTTCAATGCTCACAGCAGGGCGTAGGAGCTGCCCAATAACAGATCTAATACTCATAATCTCGTCAGATTCACCTTCTAGTTGATTAATCATGAGAACTCGAGACTCGATATGAATAAGCCAAATAGAAACCAATATTCAATATTAAACGAGACGATTCAGGTTAGAATGCCTGGACGATGAGAACTTACATTTATCTTTCAAAAATGTTTTTTAATCAACCATTACAGGCTTACCCTGAGGTCACTTTAATCCAGAAAATCATATATCGAAGGCTTCTTTGCTAGTTGTTTCCAGATTCCACATTCTGCAGGACACACACAAGTTCTCATTTTCAATAACCATGTTTTATATAACGAGAATTAAAACCAGCGAAAATTGCTGATATAGCGAGAATTGAAACGGCATGAATTGATCAATTTCTGAATTTTCCTTCGTGCCTAGTAATTTTAGATAATATTACGTTCTGGATTGCTCATTTATATTTATGCTGGATCTGATATCGTATATCGATACATTTTAAGAATGTGAAAATACAAGTAAAACAAATATCTATAGAATGGAAAAATTGCAAAAGAGCATACGCAAAAATTGAGCTTCTGTTATGAATATTAAGACATTAATTACAATTCAACTACACGCAATGTACATACTTGACCGTGTCTCCAAATCTTTACATCAAAGATGAAACCACTTAATATTCTAAGGGTGGCAGCAAAAGACGGAATTGATGAGAAGTTTCTGTCACTTTTTGTGTAGTAATGATAACACTTGAGAACTCACGCACTCTAAAAGAACGCCAAGTTTGTTTCTGCTGCCCAATAGGAAACATCATATTGTTCAAGTTATAAGGACAGAAACAAGTGTACGCAACTCGGCGCAGCAAGAGGTCTTTTGCCTCTCTGGCGTCTATGTAAAGCGATACTCTGCAACACGATGCCGCATGAAACGGTCGGCAGGCAAAACCCGACTTTGTGCTGCATGAGGCAACACCTTGTAGCAGGAAATGCTCTCTGTAAACATACGATGGAAGGAAATAGCAGTCCTCTAAATTAGAAAGAAAAGAATACGACACAGGAAGAAAAAATCATTGACAGAGAACAAGTTTATCAGAATGAAAAACATTCGATTGGAATAATTATTTGTCATGGGAAATAAAATAAATTCAGAGTTAGGACATGTTTCACATACAATAGGTTACTGAAATTCTCACCGTTGTCTGCCTCAAGCAGGAGGCAGACAGATGAGAACGACAAGGGATGGAGTGCATGCTCCAGTGGACAGACTTCTCAAGCTTATAGTGCGCCGATCTTATGTGTTCCCACCCAGCATAGACAAACTCTGATACTTCTGATTAATCAATTATCTGGATTTTTTTTTTATGTTGGGATTGCCAAAATTCTGTTCAGTTAATAACGAAGTTGACACTGATAAAAGCCAGACGTACTCCCTTTGGCCATCCCAGTATTTTGAAAGAAAATTGTCCTAGTTGAAACACATCAAAAAGTTTCCAAAACGACAAACTATTATTGCCCTAACACTTTTGAGCATTTTGTGTATGCAAATAAGCGAAAGAGACAAGAGAATGTTCAATAGAGTGTCGGTCATACATTATGAAGAAATTAACTCACGAACGTCATTTAACTTGAGCTTTAACACTACACGTCCTTCCATATCAGGCGTTAACTTTCATTCCTGGTCACTGAGAAAAGATCGTCGATTGCGTGACCATTAATAAGGGAAACAAACCTTATTTAAGCATCGAACTGAATAAATTGTTCGCGTATTTAGCTTAAGTTTTTTGGTGCGCATGAAATGGAGCTCTACTCTGCACTGAGGGATTCACTTAGTCCTGGAATACAAAGCTTTTTAAAAGGAATAATAAATTGAAGGCCAAATGAAAGCATTTCAATTGAACTGGGGTATTAAGAGTATCGGTATTATAATAACATGCGAATTTAGTTGCAACTGAGAACTATTATTTCAAGAGACAGGTTTTGAAGTATCAAAATTTGATTTTGGCAATTTTCGCAAGGCTTGTGTGTATGCATACGTTCTCAATATTTGCTTTGATCAACACATCAGTACACCTCAAAATGATGAGCCAATACCACTAGACCTTTTAAGCCACGAATATAATTTGCTAGCTTGGCCCTGCAAAATTCTGCATGGATATAAAAATCCTTAATGAGATCATTAAAACTTGACCATTTCAATATAATTGTGTCGGAAAACATGCTGATGTGGCTATATGATATTCAACCTCTGAAACAATTTTAGAAATGTTTCAATAGTGTCAGTGAGTATTTTAACACGTTTTTTGCGATGCGACCCACCGGTGGGTCACTCAGGTTAGGTTCTGTAATTTTTCAAAGCTTTCTAGTGACTGTATATACAAAGTAAAGATTTGAACCAGCTAGGCAATCGCAACAAACGTGTTAAGACAGTAAAGAAATAAGAACGAAGCATGAGTAGTCATAATGCGATTATAATACTTAAGACTCGTGCAGTAGGCAGGTTTCATATTTCACAGAGCTAGAGCCCACGCATGAGAGACGAGGAGAAAAGGCAGGGTATGCCTGACAGCAAAGTTTGCTTGCGACAATTTCCTACATGTGTGCTGACTCTCCAAGGCCGTATTAACTGAAGTTGTCTCTGAGAAACACATTCTTTAAAGGAATCGTACCAAGAACTAACGCCACCCTTATATTTCCTCTCCCCAAGGAAGCTCAGATGTTCTTCCAATCCCTAAGGACTACATGGTCTTACAGGGACGCTGTAGGACAGTTCTCTACGGTGTACTGAAGAGGACATTTAATGAAAACACGAGTGACATCATGCAAGTCAAACTCGTCTTATGTTGAGGCAGAAACTCGAGGCACAGCGCTAGCTATGATGCTATGCATTGAAATTAAAGTAAATCTGAAGTCTTCGTAATTGACCTCCAGTTCTAAATATTCAACAGACTGATCCTAAACTGCGTGTCCCAAGACGCTGCAGCCAGTCAACAACCCAAGTCCACAACTCACAAACCTGTGGAGTTAGTGGAGCTCTTCAATGCAGTTCTGCCTGTATATGTCTTATCCAGGGTGGCGTATAAGTAACACTTCCTTCTAGAAAATAACAAAAAACTATGAAAGGTAGATAAATCTGGATAATAGTAAACGATAGATAAGATCTTACAAGTTAATTAATTATCAATTAATTGTTATTTTTCAATAATGGGGCGATACTTTTGAGCCACCCTGTAGTTGTCTTAGTAAGACATGCTTTGCATGCGTTGGTCGCTTTGTGTGACCAGATTAAATGCACTTCTCGTGAATACTTCATTTTTTTTCAGAAGAAAGAATTCTAATAGTTCCGTTCTTAACAACTATGATATGGGATAATATTAAAATATTTTAAAGATTTATTTACCACACATAAGTCACATATGAAAAAAGTAAGTTAAAGAATAATTCCATAGAATGTAAATTTATACGAGAAATTTTCGACCAACATTTTACTCGTATTCAAAATCAAAATTTTAACTCAAAATTTACAAAGAAGCTCTAAACTAGCCCTTCGACTCATTAATAACTACAGTATTACCTGAATAAGCATTTTTTCCATTCGTCGTTTTGCTGACAATACTCAAGCGTTTGCGCGTTGAGTCTGAGTAGGGATATTTCATCATTAATAATTTAATTGGACAGCAATGTCAATATCGCTTTCACTGGGGAAATTCGACCATAAAGATCTGTCATCTGCGCGCGAAGATCACAAACAGGAAAGTAAATTTGGGAATGTAGTTTATTGGATATGAAAAAGAAATGATGTCCTGAAGTTGAGGGTGTATTTCATCAATTCAACTCATTAATTCTGAGTTTGAACTACGTATTGGAGGGCATAGTATATGGATTGAGAAGTAATGTTTGAACTACGAGGGAAGAATACCTCTATAGTAACTTACTGATGGTGTAAGTTAAATATTACGACGTTATTATTTGCGCGGTTCTAGTTTTAAAATCACGGAATATATATAGTACAGAATTTACCATATTAATACTTGGACATAGATTTGGATAATTCCCATTGGTACGGTTGTTCCTTTTCTGTCAAAACACTTGATTGTGGTGAAAATTAGAATTCTCCGTCTTTAAAATAATGTCTAAATCGAAACTGAACAAAAATGTTGATACACATCTTCTGGAGTGTTCTAACAATAGACAGGAAATCAGCTATACAACTGAAGGCGGCCCGTGGAAGAGAATATAATTTCACAAGTGAATTCAATTAACTTGAAGACTTGTACGGCTCACAGCCTCATCAGCAATGTGAACCATTTTTGTCTCAGTTCACCTTTCGAATACGGAGGTTGGCAGCCGTAAAAATTTTCATCACAATTTTTTTTAGCTACCCCAGGCTGGAGGAATTTTCAAACTGCTTTCACCAACGAAGTTTTATTCTCGCACGTCATTTTTTAGAGCTCTTAATTAAGGCCAGCGGCCACCAAGGGGGCTGCCATGGCCACAGGCCTTAAAATGAAGATGGAGAATTAATATAGAGCTGCCTGCTTTCTAGCTTAAGAAATGATGTAGCTAGTAACACTGAGAAAATACGCAGGTTTTGACGACATACAAATATTTGGGTGCTCAGTTAATTCCTGCTTTGAGTGAATGTGAACGAACCACGACATTTCAAATTTTCCATAATGACATTCACAATTCACAGTGATATTGTTTAAAATTATTTTATAAAACAATATAAACTTCATAATAAACAAATTTCAAGATTTTATCTTCCAAAATATAGAACGAAGAAATGAAAGAAAAAAACGAAGTTACAATTCATTCGTCATTCAAATCACCACATGAAAATTTTAACAGTAAGTAAAATGCACCATACATGATTAAATTTTATATACAATTCATCTGATACAAATTTTACGCTGTTCAACAAATAAATAATTATTCATACGAGAAGAAGGTCTCTGCTAATATCGTCAATTATTCATGTGGCTTCACATGAATACTTCACAAAAAATCCTTTAGATCATAGTTCCGTGTTTGCAACCAATTTTCGCCTCGTGATCGCAATAGCAATAAACTCTGAATATCTATATTCAGCACTACTGACGGACATTTTCCTTACAGAACATTCAGGTGTATAATTAATCCTTCATAAAAGTTTATTCACAGTTCCTGGCAGTTGAGGTAATTTCAGTAACAGAACTCAGCAAAGACGAGAGGGACGCAGCGGAGAGCTTCAGAGATCCGGTCACCACATCCTGTACTTCTGCTTGAACAAACAGTGCTTGCATTGCAAGGAGACGCTACGACTGAGAGGATGAAATGTTTCAAAAGTAAGCACCTTCGCAATTGATTGATAGATCGGCCACTCCATGATACAGAACAAGGACAAACAGTGCGTACCTAAATCCTAACTAAAATCCAGTACAAATACAGAACACAGGTAATTCGACTTTATTCTGCAACCTGGAACCCATGCCAAACTTGTTAACCGAGAGAAACTTTGATAGAAAGTCGAAGTGAATACCTAGGAGTATACGTATCCTATACTTCCGGTGTGACTCGGTTTATTTCCAGCAAAATTTTGTTTAGACACCATGGAAATGACCAAAAAAATTTCCTCTGGAGTTTTTCTTTTTACGAAGTTTGAAATGATCGGTTGAACATGATTTGATACTAGAAAAGAATGGCTACCGTTTTGAAAAATTTGACTTGACAGTCATGGTCGCCTTTCACGAATGCTACAGTACAAATACCTCTTGAATACGCGTAGGCTGAAGCGGACAACGTCAACATGCTCCTCTGAGGGAGCGTAATCGGAAAGTGTTCAAGGCATGTCGGTGGACAGTGCTAAGGCACTTCCTTGCGTAGAGAACGTCATACAAAGCTTCAATAGCACATTTTGCCTCTGCCTAAGAAAGAGCACTGATAAAAGCTCATGGATTATAAGCATCGAGTTTTGCATATCAGACTAATATAACTACGAATTTCGAATTCTCCGATTGCACACTATCTAAAAATGACAGCCCGGAAATGGAGTCGCAACTCGAAAATTCACGAATGAAACTAACGCTGCATTATACCCTCATATATTTTTATTAGGGGTACCGAAAAGTCCTGTCCTGATTTTTGTTAGGAACAATAATTGAAAGAAATATTACTGAAAAATCATTATTGCTCAGCAAAATCATCATCATCTTCAGATACAACCTTTGTCCATCTACTTGAGTTTTTGAATCTACCTTTCAAAAAATTAACATCTTTGGAAGTAATAAAATAATTAAATTCCACTTCAACCTCGTGAACATTTATGAATCTTTTTCAGCTGAGGAAATGCTCTAAAGAACAAAATAAGTGAAAATCTGATGTAGCAAGGTCTGGCTAGCATGGTGGGTGAGGAAGAACTTCCCAACCTAAGGACTTTATTTTTTATTGAGTTTGTTTAGCAAAATGGGGTCTAGCGTTATCGAGTCGCAAAATGACTCCTTTCCTGTTCACTAGAGCAGAACATTTTTTACGCAGCTATTCACTTAGACGTTTGAGTTGCTGACAGCAAAGGTCTGCAGGCACAGTTTTTCCTTGCTCCAATAACTCAAAATTAAAGAAAAGAAAAGAAAACAGGACAGGACTTTCCGGTACCCCTAATGCTATTAATCTCCTCTGAACGCATTAAATCATAAGTTTTAAGTCGTCTCGACTGTTATTTTTTAACTCCCTTGGAGAGACCAACCCTCTACGTAGAGTTTCAAGTTCAAGTACGCTGGAGTTTAATTGGGAGGCCATGTTACATCCTAGTCTCCGGCATCGCAGAAATGTCTGGTAGTCAAACATGTAAAATTTATAGTCGTACAGCGCTTGCGGATGCAACGGCCGAACCCTAGTGAGAAATTTACTCCGCCTCGCAAGCACAAAGTTCCCAGCAGAAATGGAGTACAGTAGAAGTTTTTTTAACCGGCACCCATGGGACTTAGCAGTTGCAGGTTAATATCACCCAAGTAACCACAAACAATTCATAGACATGCTAGATATAAAAGGAAAACAATATCAATTGCTTAAAGCAGTTAAAGAAGAAAAAATAATGAATAAATATATAAAGCTTGGCCAGAGAGTGCCAGTTTAAAGGAATTTTACTGTACTCCTAAAGTTACTGAGAGTTAAGTGTTTGCTCAAATAGGGCATTGATAAGATAAATATCCGAAAACTGTATGCCATGTAAGTGACTTTAAAAGTTAATGTAATTGACTGCTTGTTTGGTCTACAAGTTTAGCAGACAATACTTCCAAAACTCTCGAAAAAATATCAGCAAAAGAGACTTGGAAGCAGCAGACTACCAGTACAGATGAGCTGATATGACACACAATTAATGGCAGGACTGTGAGTTTGCACAGAGAGTTAGAATTACATGAACAACTTGGGGCAGATCAGAGTCTGACTCTGGTTTGCTCATAGGTGCACAGTTTGGAAGCAGGGGAATAATCAGTGCATTTCTGCTAACAAATTTTGCGCTTCAATTCCACGCTGGGAAATTCAATTTTTAAATTTATTCAATTAGTAATACCAAGTTACTACTATTTCTTATTTAAAATTTTTCAAATACAAACATTCTGTTTGTGAAGGTATTAAACTATCTATTTACATTTCACTGATTGCATCATGTATTACTAATGGCTAATTATATGGAAATCCTTGACTTCTGCTAAACGTGAAAATTATTTTACTCGTATTATACATACGTAGTACGAATCAGCGTGTAAACTCAGGTATAGCGGGGGATGAAAGCATCAGTAGATAGTAATATATTATAATTGAATAAAGGGTTGTTAATGTAGATATGATTTAATCCCAATTAATAGGGCTTAAACAGTGAGGAGATGAAAAACTAACAGTGAAGTGAAAAATTAACAGTGAGGTGAAAGACTAACAGTGAGATGAGAAATTAACAGGGAGATCAAAAATTAACAGGGAGATAAAAAATTAACAGGGAGATCAAAAATTAACAATGAGATGAAAAATTTACAGGGAGATAAAAATTTCCGAATGTAGTTGACAAATAAAATATCGAAGACACTTGTGTAGAAGGTCAATTTCACGATACGCCTTTACAAGAAAGGGAAAAAAGAAAAAAAAAACACGTCTGACTACACACAGAAGTACGCCCACATCATCAGCCTCCTCTAATGTGTTCGTGTTGCTTACCCTGTGGTGCGCAACTATGGTTATTACTAAGCAGCACTAATTCTCATAGTACTCTGACGATGGCAGACACCACCAGAAAATCTCGAGAATGAAGCTCAAGAAATTTGAATATCACTGGAACAGCGCCAAGTGCCCAAGGCAAGTTCAAAAACAATCTCTTTCAAGGCACTTTCAGGGGAACCCATGAAGTAAAAAGAAGCTCACATATGGATTAGCATGAGAGCAAAAGCACAAGTAAATGAGTTTATTTCATTTCCCGTACAGTAAAAGGGTGCACTATGTAGATCAGACAACTCCGAAAAATTGATCTGGTCTTACAGAAATCATAAGAGGACGAATAGTATTAGAAGGAATTAACCCAAAATAAGGACTATATACGAGTATATAAGAGCGCAAGGACGTGTTTGAATGAGTGTAATTGTTTCGAGTTGTTTATTCAGTGCCTAAATTAGGGTCTTCAAAGAGGCAAAAAGAAGGAGAGTAAACCAGTCACACGTAAGATGTTTTCGAAGTTCGGATCCTAATTTTGCGACATAACAGAATGAAATATTTGGAGAAGGGAAGGAGAATTGGAGCAAAGAAAAACTTGTTTGGGATTGTCAACAGTAAAGTGCTGAGATTACATAAACACGCAAACAGAATGTGTTAACAACGTACAGTGGAACAAGAGGAGTTAAATGTGAGACCATTGCGTTAGAGACCGTAACGGGTTGACAGAAAGACCTAGTTAGAAGGCCATTGGGTGACTGAGATTTTAAAAACATACGCCATTCGTCTGACGATGAAACGAGCTTCCTTGGAGAGCTGCAAATTTCGACGCACACCTATTGAAGCCCATTTACGTTTCGAAGTCTGGGTGTGAGCTATAGGTACGTACTAGAACATGCCACTTCATAAAGAGATGAATCGTGAGAGAGCTGCCTAGTTTGGCTTTTATGTGAAGCAAATGGCTCCTTTCCTGAAAACCTGAAAATGTATGGCTGCAAGCCATGTTTTGCAAGTTTCTGTGCTATGTGTGACAATGACTCATTTAATGACTCAATTTTTCAAGTGAACTTGTTACTCAAGATCGACACCAACTTTAATGAGATTTTGGAATAATTTCAAAGAAATGTAAGACGGGCCGCCCTAACCCATCCTCGGAGGCGCCTAGACTAACTTATCGAGCTCCTGGGCTCAAAACTACGATGATTAATTATTAGATCGAGGCAAATGAGGTAAATTCTTAATGACTCAAAACCTCATTAATGACAGAGAATAATTACACCGTCGGGTGAAAAGACGGCACCAAACGGAGAGCATCAGGCATTGCAAAGCGTACACAATAGTTACTGGAAAATGTAACAGTTCTCGGACACACAATGAGCTGTTATTCTTCAGGATCTCATGACAAAGTATGCATATATTTTAATTAAGCTGGTCCATATAGTTGAACGATCGAAGTGTACTTGCTACCAAAGCTCAATCAGACTTGCAAAACAAGCATTGGATGGGACCTGTTTAGGATTTGATAATTTCCTCAGCTCACACAACGCTAGATGAACTTTACAACAAGAACCGCTCATTGCCAATTGGAATAACAAAATACATAATTAAGTCCAAGTAGAGGAGTAAAACTACGCACAAATTACTATTTCTAAATAATATGACTGCAAACAGGAATTAAAGACCCGTTAGAAAACAAGAAAGAAATCACGAATGAATCATTGTTAGAGCGTTTGGAATACTGCAGGTGAAAAGGACACTAAATAGAAAAATGATGTTATTGCTTGATTCGAAAATCAAATGGTTTGAATCAAAGTACCGAAAACAGACATACATGAAAACAGATATATCGGATGAAAAGTAACTCAAACAATTTATGTCTAATGATGGCAGCTTCATCAAGCTTTTAATTTTAATCATTGACTAAGCTTAAGAATCATTAGTGAATATTTAATATTTGTTTGTGAAACCTCACAAAAAAATACAAAAAATTTGCTACAGTCATATCTCGAAGTCATATTTGGAAATTCCTCTTCATGAACTAGCAAAAAAATTAATTTCGTCAACTTTCATCTGAATTTCTACGCAGAAAAATGAAATATCTCAAATGGAGAGGACTTCTCGATGTGTGTCGTGGGGAGGAGATATAAGGAAGATGTCGTAGTATAGATGCAGTAGAAGGGGAAATTTTTCATAAATAAACTCAATTTAGATTTCACAGGCACAAATACATGCTTGTGGCTTTCACACAACCTCGAAAAATTCTTCCAACGGGGTTAGAAGGAAAGTTTCGATAGAGATAACAAATTGAAAACGAGAACTAATGATTATTATATTAAAACGTGGAGCATTTCGCTCAAAATCCATTTGTGACCAGAAACAGCAGTTCCAAAATGACTGCAAATTAAAATTGCGAGAAAATATAGTTCAGAACGTTGGTGAAAAAAGTTTCTGCATTAGCAGGCGGTAAGCTACCAAATGCGGATATTCTTTGAAAAAGTTGTCATAGTTTTATCTTGACTACCTCGAGCTGTCATATGCAGCAGTCAAGTTCAACGGACCAGATATTAGTGTTGGAGATGCTGGACATTATATTCTCATGAAAATAATTTCATAAATTAGTTTCTTAGGACGTAATTCAATTCTATTGGTTCGTTTCTGTATTACAGAGAGACAAGATCTACAACATATGTAAGGGTAGTTGTGCTTATCACGAAAAACTGCGAAGAAACTGCCCTCGAATTTAATGTATTTAAAAAATTGCATCACCAAAAGCTTGTTTGCAGCTTAGCGAGTACGAAAACACTACGTTCGGAGTTATGTACAGTGTGACGTGTTTGAACAATTTATCACACCAAAAGCTAAACTTTGTCGCAACAAAAGGAATCCTATGAACCTTTTTGTAGGACACTTTTCATTTCACTAGACCGTAGCGCAGTGTTATTACGTGACCTAAGTATTGCGTACTCATGTTCATATGAAGGAAGAAGGTCAAGCAACACACAATAGTATTGATTTAAGAGTAAAATTAAATTCCAATGTTATGAATGTAATCTTAATTTTGTAGAGTAGTATTAGTTTTTGATCTGTAAGGTCATGCAGTTGAGACTGTCAAAAGCCCAGTTCCATATCCCAGTAGACTACGAGGGAACATGAATTCTGCCAGGAATACAAGAAATTTAAGCCTCAATTCAAGACAAAATGACAGGAAAAACTTGAAATATTTGATAAATCGTTTAAAACATTTTATAAACATCAGCTGGTTTGAAAGGCGGGTGTATGATATAATTAACATTCCATTTATTTATTTATTTACTCAATTTAGTGATTGATTTCCTAAAATATTACTCAAAAATAGTCAAGATAATCGCATGAATGCAGTTGCAGTAGTTAGCCGTGTAAGTAGAGTACAAAAAATGCCAAGAGAGAGTGCAATTATAGACCACAATATTGCATTTAAATAAATAAATAAATGAATGAACTTAATTTCCAAGAGTATACAGTACATATACATTTGGTTTTAAATTTTTGATGCTAACATCTTATGAGTCTTGACGGTGCTTATCGACAAGGTTTTCAGAGAAATAGCGATGCTTCAAGCGAGATCCCCGTCCCCTGCGCTGCAGTTTGAATTAGAGGCTCGTAGGGGCGTGACCAACGTGGTTGAGGTGTGGCTTACGTCAAACGTCCAGTGCAGCAGCTACTGGACATGTTCTTCTAGCTGTCAATGGTCAGGCACAAATGGACTGTGACAACCCGGGTCTTCTGCATGGCAGGCGGGTATCCTCACCAGTCGGCCACGCTTTTGCATAGCATAAATTGATCCTTTTATTATTAAATGAGTTCGATTGAAATCAGCGATCATATAGGTGACGGACGTCTATTAGAATATGAGCGGATCACACTGGAACATTTCAGGGCTGAGTGCCTTTAATTTTAATCTAAATTGTGAAAGGAGAGCCGCTCAATAAAGAATTTTTGAAACTGGTAATGGTGCAAACGGTCTGAGACAAAAGCTGCACAACAACTAATGTAGGATCAAAAGCTTAATTTTGAACTCATGTTTATTCAAATAAAATATTGCACATTTTACACATTTTTACAAATAATTGATCAGATTTTTCTAAAAAGTTGCAGTGAAGTTAAAATATTTATGACAGTGCTCGCATTCAAGCAAGAAAAGCGTGGTTAAGGTGTACGTGCATGACTGATGGATTTACTTTAGACGGCATGAGACTTCGGTATTGAACCAAGAATGGGCCAAAGGGCTCGTTCCTATTGCCTTATTCTATTCTATTCTATTCTAAAAGTAAATATTTTCCTAGGCACATCACAGCAGCTCACACAAGCAGACTTCACAGTGCGTCAAGCTCTTGTGCAAGCCCATAGTCATTTTACAGCAACGCTGAATCCGGTACTATACAAACATAAAGCCTCAACAAATTTTGTAGTCGAAAAGATTTATAAATTATATTAGTTATTCAAGGGGATGGATATACCAACCATCCCTTTTATTTCGACGGCCCTGACAGAATTATATCTGAAAGTCTTTTTTATATTATTTGAACCGTCGAATTTAAAGTGTATGAAATTACAGTGGTTATTTGATGAAATATTGATTACTAGTGTGTATGTCCGTTAAAAATAACTGGTTTGAATATCATGCATATGAAGGAAGAACTTAAAGCAACAAATTCTCAGACCTAATCAGAAAAAGCCTGCGCATTTAACTCCAGTTGTTAAGAATTTATACACTTGAAAGTCTACGGATCTAACGAGCAGTTTTTAAAGGAGACTCCCATTGTAATAACATAGGAGAAATTACTCACAAAAAATATATACATTTATTTATTTATTTAAGGAGACACCTGGCACTTTACTGTATAGTGTTGATTTTAGCCAACTTATTCGAAATTGTTTCATTAGCCACATTGAAGGCTGACAGACTGTGAGCTTATGTAGCCTGAAGAACTAGCCTCGAGGCAGCAGCACAACATTTACGGTGCCCAGTCTGGTCAGTTAGTAGTCTCTGGATAAAAAAATGTTTCCCGTAAAAAAGGTGGAATTCAGTTGCCGTCTTGCGGACATCGTTTGGTGCGTTTGAGCTGCACAGAACTGGAAAAGTCTAAACTTCAAGTCGACTGAAAGCTTGGTCGAGTCTTAAAAATACCAAAACCCTGCCCATCCAACGTCTTGCATTAAGTTATGCTCGTTAATTTCAGTGTTCCAATTTAAACTGTAAATTGAATTTTGTATCTGAATCCAAACTTGGGAACAAGCCAGCAAAAACAAAGGAAACTGGAACTTTTATCTTGCGTGATTTACGTTACTAGCTAACCGCCCTCAGTGCAGATGACCCGGTGTATTCTGCTTTCAAAGGCATGTGGTCAAAAGCAAGAGCAACTTGTACTCAGAAGCAGTATATTTACTGTACAGAATTTCTAAGTGTTTCCCAATTATACCAATTAGTACTAACACCCTCCATTTCCGTATCAATATACGCCATTAAGCATTAAGTAACCGTACAAACAGTTTCATGTATTTTCTTGAATATCCAACACGTACAAAAGAAACTGCAATCTTGGGTTCAAATTCTAAATCAAACATACTTACTAAGCCCCAAGAAGCCTTCAAAGGGGTTCACTTCATTCAAACATTGCTAAACAAGTTCTTTGTAATTATAGCAGAGTTTTGTTGATTTCTTTCTACCTTCACATGTGTGTTATTCATCGATAAAAACTAAAATACTAATAATGATATGAGAATTTATGTTACACTTCATGACAATCAATAAAAGTCACGGCGATTGCCATTTACCTGTGATTTATGGTGAGATCATTTTAGCAACCCTGACATCGGGTAAGCGCTTGCCTCACTGAACTGCCGGGAGCGTGCGGTCGCTTGCGAATGATAACTCCCATGTTTTACGTTTTAAATTTACATTCTTCCATATAATATTTATTTCCTCTGACTCTTTCAGAACTTTCAAACTTTTTCTCTGGTTGATGGCGGAAAATAATGCAGGCACTTGACTAAGTGACATCTCCTGGGAGAGTTGCCGCAAGACAAACAAGCAGCCAAAAGTTCTAGTTTCATTGTGAATAAAGAGTTGCAGTACCAACTGGGTGCCTAATTGTTTTCTACCGTATTTACTTTTTAAGTTCTATTAATTCAAATGCACAAGAGCTTAACATTATCACTCATTCAAAATGTTCCTTACTTCAGTATGTCTCTTTGTGCAGGTTTATTTGTTTTTCTTTGTTTCGCAGATTATCAGCCTTTGTTTCTGTTGTGTGATAAAAGTGGTTCGATTGGCGAATTAACTGTACGCCATGAATTACTTTTATGCAAGAAAAGTACATTTAGGTTGAGGTATAATATTTATGTTACGCCCTAAGGTGATATTAAAGTCACACCTTCCGCCTTTAGGTATCACATGTTACGTAATGTGTACAAATTGCGAGCTTCTTTGCATATTCTCACTATTAACGCCCCTGCAGTGTGAAAGTCAATAAAAATCGATTATATTTGCTGTCTGTGGTAGGTACATGAGAGTGAGAATCAAAATTATTATTGTCTAAAAAGAGAGCTTCCTTACAGTGCTTTGTCTGGTCTTCAAGAGGTAGATTGTGCATGACCTTTCTACAACTATGCTACAATCCTTGGAACTTTCAGTGCCTTAAGTGTCCTTGAGGGGGAGTAGAATTTCTTAATTCATTGAAGGCAAGGAGTGATATGCAAGTCGTGCTCGTCACTGCATCGTGAGGAATGAACCGCTACTGAGAAGTATTATCCAGCCATTCTTTTGGCAATAAGTAAAACGTGTTGCTGAATCCCGATGGACTTAACCTCCTATTCAGAGAGCCTTGTTTCCAAGTGTTTGCTCCTCTTTCTCTCTAGTTGAAGAGACGACCGATGGAGCAACATTTTGCTCGATCGTAGTCGTTTCTGCTATTATTTACTTTTATTTTGCCTGCTGTGTTTCTAAAATTCTTACGCCGCTTCTTTCTGCATCGAAGTGTAGTAGTCTTATGATGTAGTAGTCTTATGACTACTACATCGATGTGTAGTAGTCTTACATAAAAAACCATTAAAATAGCTAAATTCCAATGAGTAAACTTTTATTGACTTAAAAGTCGCTCAGGAAACCTCTAAAACCAAATCATTGAGCGTGGGCGCAAATATTTGAGCTTCCACCTCTATATTAGCAGCTCACCTCCAGCATCAGTAACAGAATATATGTAAAAGCAGCAGCATAATAAAAAAATACAGATTTAGATATGATTTTCTAAAAGTTTATTGGAAGCAAGTTATTTTTAAAATAAAATGAGAGCTATTTATTCGCTAACAAACTTTAACAATGCTTTAAAATGAAATAAACGTAAATATATAAAATTCGGAGTACAATTTTTTGAGACCCTAACGTCGTTATTTGGCATGGAAGCGCTGATCACTTGCAACTTGACATCAGGGAAGCATGATGATGCGGCGTTCCTGCATGCGTTAATTAACTGTGGCTGAACATATAGTTTTTCACTGAGGAAATTGGACGCAATTACCCGGGACATTGAAGCAGCGCAATACAGAGTCCCCACACAGCGCAATACAGAGTCTCCACACAGCGCAATACAGAGTCCCCATACAGCGCAATACAGAGTCCCCACACAGCGCATTACAGAGTGCCCACACAGCACAATACAGAGTCCCCATACAGCGTAATACAGAGTCCCCATACAGCGCAATACAGAGTCCCCATACAGCGCAATACAGAGTCCCCATACAGCGCAATACAGAGTGCCCATACAGCGTACATGACACGAGCTGCTGTTGGATCAGGCTGGCCTGCACAAGCGCACAGCTTTAATGTCAACTGCACCCACTGAAAATAGAACACAAAATTGATCTTTAACCTGTTATTTGTGTGACGTGGATTCGGGGAGTTGAATAATGCTGGAGAATTACACAGTGAGCTCTGAGCTCTGAGATAACTAGCTGCCGACTACGTTTGGTCGAGGCTTCTTCTTGTATTTTAACACGTTGCCTCCGATTGCCTGATTGGTGTAAAACTTCACTTTGTACGCATAGTTACTAGAAGGATCTGAAAATATTTCAGAACCTAACCTAAGTGGTACACATACGTACCACTTCGGAGTCAACGTGTTAACCCTTTTGCTGTGCATGAATGAGATCCTCATTCATGAAAACAGAGTTACAGGCTTTCACAGAGTTCTGCAGTGAAAGGGTTAATGCTTGCTGTTTCCAGAGCTATTCGATAATCGTATTAAAACTTACGATCAGCGATTTTCGTGATGAAAACGCATTTGTTGGCAAACAGTATCAGTAGTTGTTCAGAAACTGGTAATATCAAGAACATAAAAAAGGCAATTTTTTGCGCGAATTACAAAATTATGTCCGTGGGCCATCAAAGAACGTATGTTTATTAAAATAAATGAAACTTGAATCAAACCCTTTATCCAAATTCACAATTTTCATTTTAATGTTTCTCGTCAAAGTTTACCAAAGAAAAAGCGAATGCCCTTCCTTTTAGTACTATCACTGATACGCTATGGCAACAACCCGAGCATCTGGTAGGGCTTCAAAGTTACTCCATCACTACCAGAAGCAGGAATTGGAGAGCCCACTCACATTCAAAAATACCCTAAAAATACGTTTCACTACTGGCAAAAAGGCTCAGGTTAACCTCACAACCACTGATTCCTGAGGATGACATTTTTGAAGGGAAGGAAAGAGCCGTTGCAAATATTGCAGAGCTAAGAACAAATCTAATTTGCCATTGAAACAAAGTGACGTGCAGTTCGTTCAGCTCAGCATCTTTGGTAACTGTGAGCATTTCCATTGTCTGTTCTCCCCAATGTCTTTGTGCCCCGCCCACACGAGCTAAAGGACTGGGCTGCGCGTTCATCTCAGTTTAGGTTTAGGACAGCGAGATTTTGCCAATATAAGAGAGATCGCTGGCGTATCAGCGGTTCACCTGATCTCGTCTTATGGTGTCATTACAGGAAGTGCGGCCAGCAAAAGAAGGCACTTGGCTCCAGTTCTTCAGAAGACGCTCACTCTACCCAAAAAAAAATCGAATTAAGATCAGCCAGCAAAAGAAAGCACTTTGCGTCAGTTCTGTAGAAGATTGCTGCAAAATTTTTTTATGAAAGGATATTTTAGAAAGTATCGTGTGAAATTTTTGCCTCTAAACTAAATACAAAACCAGCGAAAGGCAGTAACCATTTCTTTTAAAGATTTTCAAAGTTTTAAAGCCTCCATCGAAGCGCTATAATGATTTCAAAAACCCTAAAAGAAAAGGAAAAATATCATTAATTCTTACGAGGTAAAAATAAATAAAATATCCAGGTTTACAAATCTAATTGGAATCGTCGGTCGATATAATATAACATCTAAGAACCACCTTATGATCAATAGCACACTTAAAAAGCCTAACTTTTAAGGAAAAAAATTTGTGAAGAACTATGCTGGAAAAATAAAATGGAAATGACACTTTTGAAAAGGATTCCGTAATATTTTATAAATCAATGAGTTGCTATAATGGGCATTTCATTGTTGTGATTGTATGCTGAAATATGGATTTCGAGGAATAGAAAAGATAATTTACAAGATTTAGTTCGTTTTCTAAACATTTACAGCTGTGAAGATTTAATTTGAGGCAGAAACTCTGTGAAGATTTATCATAATTCGAGACAGCGCTGATCGCAAAGTCTTAGGACGTCGCTTAGCACAGCTCGCTACAGCCGTTCAGAGAGCCAGCATAAGCACATGACGAAGGAAAACGCAAAAGAAAAGTACAATAAATGAAACCGCATACACTCTCGCATGATGTAAATATCATACGTCGGGTGCTCCAAGATAAAGCCAATAAGGCAACAAGCTATCTCGAACACCAAGTTCCGACACATTACCGCCACAACGTTGACGTTTTTAGTGAAGGTCGAAATACCCATGGTGAACGTAAAGTTTATGACGAAAAATGACGAAGACCGACACTATCCAGCCATTTTCTGTTAAGAGCTCACAATACGTACGTCTAGAAAAGGTGAAGTCAATGAAGTGCACTACATTCTAGGACAATCTCACTAAGCAGGTCAGTCGTGATGAAGGCAGAATATACTGGTGGTGGCATTGACATTTCGCTCATAGCGTAACAACTGCATCAGGGAAAAAACAAAGCTTCAGAACATTCATATTCATTACTGAAAGCATAAATGCAGGTAAAAAATTTTCAATTGTGATATTATTACTTGGAGCAATTCCGCATACATATTATTACTGAAACTCTTATTGCGGGTAAAATAGGCCAGCAATAACTCTGGTGGTGGAAGTAAACATTCACACAATGCAAAACATGTTTGATTGAAAAAGATTTCAAGTTTTTATGGTGGATGGGTGACAGCTCCTTGGCGTAAGGAACGCCAGTTTCACCAGTAAAGACTATCAATTTTAAGTAAACTATTCGCATAGTCAGACCATAGCTGCAATGTATGTTGCACTGAGTAACTCGAGGTAGAAAAAAGTACACTTACAACTCACGTTTTGCGGTATAAATTCAGGACCCCAGGTAACAGCGGTTGACAAGGTGCTCTACTGCCGGCCCGACCAATGTCAGGGCTTATCTCATTAGTGGGTCCGGAGCTCAGCCCATACTTTGATGTAGCTTGATGACCGAGCCGCATCAAGCCGCACGGCAGTAACATGATAACCAAGGCAACCCAATAGATAAACGAGACCAGTTACAGGCCGTGCTTCACCCGCTTTCTGCCCCAGGATCTTCATTTGTCCCCACAGGCTCTCACCAAAGATAATGCTGCCTAAGTTGTAGATAATTCAACAAGAATCCAAGTTTATATACAGTTTTGCTTCTTTTACCCAACGTGCTCCAAGGGCTTAGATTTGCCATTTATTCACCGTAAAAGGAAATTAGATGTTAAAAATAACTTTAATCATATGCTCTTAATCATCGAGCAGTAGCGTGAAAAACGGCTTGAGAAAACATGTCATCCATAAAAAGATTCGATTCCAATAATATTCGATTGAATATCTTTTGTTTCACAAGTTTTACGTCGTCAAATTATTAATAATTTGAGTTTTTCAGTTACACGGAATGACAGGCACAAATCTGCTTCCCTGGCGCAAATGATGTGGAATATTTTGTCTTGGTTGCTTACACAATCCCCAAACGATCAGAAATACGTCGTCCCTCGCGCCCAGCACCTACAGTCTGCGGCCACATCAGTGCTTAATTAAAACCTTAAGATGGAACAATGTTCTACGATTAAAAGAATACTGTGGCAAAAAATGAATGATTTGATCATTTAGATGATAAATCTTATTAAACAAAATAAGGTAATTATAATTGTGAAAATTTATTAGGAAAAGAAAATGTCTAAGTCTATAACATTCATGTGCTTGAGTTCAATTGCTTAAGTTAGCAGAAGTGCAAAGATAAAATCCAATGAAATATTTAAGTTGACGTCAATTGCGCTACAACTGACATTGAATTTTGACAATACAGCAATTCTGTGAATGTTCTATCAGATTATTCTCTTCAGCTAGAGCAGTGCTCTTACATCGAATGATTCATCTGTCAAACGTAGTTATTTATTAAACATAAAGTTTAATTCTCTGAGGTGACTTGAGTTATTCATTATCCATATGAATTTTCGAATTTTAGCTATATTCATATTGTCCTTCACGTTAAATTCATCAACCCGAATTTAACTCAATTTCAGCTATTTACTTTTCAAATCGATCACGCTAAACTAGAATAGTTAAACGGACGAAGGAAATTTTTAACATTTAATTTGGAGGTTTAAGATCTCAAGTCATTTATCAAAGAGATCGAGTGAAGAAATAACGATGCCAATTTATTTATGGAAATGTTACAAATAGGCTAATTAGGTTTACAGAAAAGATCCACTCTGTTATTTTCTGGAGGTAGAAACACCTTGCACGACATAATGAAAAAGCTTTCACTTATGGATATCCAGTGACCTTAATGTTCGAAGGCCAAAACGTCACTCATGCGCCTGTAAGATTCAATTTGTCGCTAAGGAGCATCAGAATAAAAATACAGAAGCACACTGCTATGAACTGTGGAGCATCAGAAGTTGAGAAAATGTATATTCTAGGACCATGATTACCATTCTCTGACACCCTCACGTACACAACACACTGTCAATATTTGTACATCGACTTCTTTTTACTGGTATTGCAGTAATTATTTTCCATCGATCAGTGAATCGCGTTCCGTTAAGGAATTCTCGTCAAGGATTTCATCTCGTTAAAAAGTTTATTTCTTGAGGATTTATTTTGCATATTCGTGGTTTATCAGGTGCTTTTTTAGTCACATATTCAATCAGTTTTATTTATGCAGCAGGATTATTTTTAGCAAATGTATGCATCAGGCTGGAAAGAAAGTCATGTTTTTTCCAACACATTTACTTCATGTCATAAACTCACATACTGATATTTTTAATCTTCGCAAAAATTTCACTCATTTCCTATGACTTCTCTCTAACGGTTAATTAGTTTTTTGATGCCTTCTTCAAAAAATTCTTGGAGAGAAAAACAAATCGAGTTCATTTTTTATTTGTTCACTCCTCACTATTTCACTACTTTATTGCTTACGTGATGCTGCAAAAACCTGAAAAGATCGTAATTAGAAGGAGAAATATCAGATGAATAAGATGGATAAGATTTAAAACTTCCCAATTGAAGCTCATCATTTTTTCCTGAGTTATTCTTGCTGTATGAGGTTTTGCATTGTTGTGCTGAAGCACAACACTTTTTCTATTGAGTATAATGCTGTTTTTTTTCTTGATAGGTTATCCTTAAATCATCAAGCTGCTAACAATATTTTGCAGCCGTAATTGTTTAGTTGGGTCGTACTAATCCTCTCATGTCCCAGCACAAACAGAGCATGATCTTCCTTGGGTGTAGTCCTTGTTTTGCAAGTGGCTGTGGATATTGATTTCGGTCTAACCATTGTCTTTTGCGTTGAGTATTATTGTAAAGAAACCGTTTTTCACCTTCAGTGATATTTTTCAAAAGACGGTCTCGATGATTCCTTGAAAGCAAAGATATGAATATAATTAATCTTTGGTTTCGTTGAGCATCATTCAAGTCATGTAAAACACATTGACCAAGTTCTGAATGATTTCCTAGTTCATGGAGGCAAGAAATTATGGTGTTGAGCTAATTCTCTGCTGGTTAATTTTGAATTGACCTCAATAGCGTCTTTAATGGCTTTTTTGGTCAATTGATTTTCGTCTTTCCGAACGTGGTCGATCCTTGGGTTAAAATCTCCAGATAAGAACTTTGCAAACCACTGTTCGTATTTCCGATCATTCAAAACATTCCTCCCATAAGCAGTTGAAGTGTTTTTTGTAGCTTCTGTAGCAGATGCACATTTTTTGTATTCATTAAGCATGCAGTTTCTCACACGCTCCATATTAATATCCATTTTTTCAGTGTCACGCCAGTCAAAATTTATTCAACAGCACTAATTATTACACCTGATAGGCTGTTTGAGACATCAGCGCACTAATTTAATTTAAAATAACTAATTGTATGACTCTTAGGAGGATGCAAAGTGATCAAATAAAAACGACATGATTCTCTTTCCAACCTAATAGTATGATGACTGTGTTTTTCTGGAATACGTTTTAGTGGAGAAATGTTTGTGATGTATTGATACAATTTGCATAATGGCTTTTTAACAGATTTAATAATGAGGGCCAAAAAATTCAACATGAATACTCGCATCAACTTTTCTTTCGTAGTTTTTAAGTAGCTTTAAAAAATGTGTTCGTAATCTATTAGTGTTCAAAAGAACGTTTGGATTTATCTCATAGCTTTAAAAGCGAAAGTGAAAGCGTGCATGCCAATTCACTGAATAGGATTAATTTAAAAGAGAAAACTAATTTTCAAGCAAAGCGAGATACAGACTTTTGCTTCATTAAAAGGCTAGAAAAAAGAAGTATCTTCTATCCCACAGATATAATTTACTAGATAGTCCCCGTGAAAATTCCCGGTTTAGATTTGAAAAAGTAAACTTATTATAGAGACCAATGTATTCAAGATTTACGACGAATTATTTTGTTTTGAAAGAATATTTTTCATGAATATATACAGACCTTCCATTCAGTATCATATATACCGATAACATGGTCTAGATAGTACCCGTGGAAATTCCACGGATTAAAAGTAGTAAAATTAAAGATCTATGAAATAAAATACATTTTTCAGTTTCACCGGTGGGACTATCAGAACTGGAATATTTTTCTTGAATGCATACAGAACTTCCATTTTGTATCTTATCTACCGATAACATGACTGTGTAGGAGAAAAGGCTAATAACAGAAAAAATAACGTATTTTATAGTAATCCAGCACTTTTGGTATCCACAATGCAATGCTTTTGATACATGTATACCTGTTCTGATTTCAGTTTAATTATTTTTCTTGAGTAATTTATTGGAAGAAATGTGACGGACACGCAAAGATACAGAGAGAGAGACAGAAATGAAGATACACTGTGCATCATCTAAGTATGTAGATGAAAGAGCATCAGTGCTCGAAATGTATTATAAAAGAGTATGTTCAGCCAAACTGATGAGTTGATTGTAGAGAAACCTTCACTTGGGTGCAAGATTCAAACATTGAACACTTCGAATGAACTAAAGTGTGCTTAGAACATTTTGAATATTTTCACTTCAATGTACAGTTCATGACACAGTTTTACCTACGAAGGCAGAAGTCATATTTAATCATTTACGCTATTTAGTATTTATGAACCGTTTCCATAATTCATCAGGCTGGATCTCGCTATGCTGCTCATTAGCTCTAATTTCTAATTTGTGCCTTGCATGACAACGAGCTGGGAGCGTATCCGTGCTACAACCGGATAAGGGAATAAAATCGTGACTGCGTTGTTAAGAAAAACGTAATTAAAAATATATGGATAACTAGGCGGTAGTTGATGCACTCAATTTAACATCAATAACTAAAAGAAACAAATTAAGGATCTACATATACAGGGTGGCGCATAAGTAACGCACCCTTTTAAAAAATTAATAATAAATAAAGTATTACCGCAATATACACTGGGTATCTGTCGACAGGATACGACATGTAAATAAACTTTAAGAGTTTCTCTATCGTTTGCAATTATAGTTTAATAGTTTATTAATTTTTTAAAAGGGTGCGTTACTTATGCGCCACCCTGTATAATCGACTATGTATCTCCATCTCTCTCTCTCTGTATCTGTGTGTGTCCGTCCCATTACTTCTTATCTATTACTGAAGAAAAATTACTGAACTGAAATCAAAACGGGTATGCATGTATTATAAGCATTGTATTGTGAATGCCAAAGGCACCGGATCACTATAAAACACGCCATTTTTCTGATATTAGCTCTTTATCTCTTACACGGCCAAGCTCTCGGTAGATAGAAAAGAAAAGGGAAGTTCTGTATACATATATTCATGAAAAATATTCAGATTCTGATAATGCCACGGGTAAAACTGAAAATATATTTTATTTTAAAGATCCTGAATTTTATCACTTTAAATCAATGAATTTCAACGGGTACTCTTTGGGCCATATTATCGGTAGATAAGATACACAATGAAAGTTCTGTATATATTGATGAAAAATATTCATTTAAGGCACAATAATTCGTCGTAAATCTTTCATGCATTCATCTTTATAATAATTCCAAATCAGTAAAATCTGTGGAACTTCCACGGAAACTCTAGTTCCTGATATTGATCACGTCTGAGGAATTAACCAACTTTCATATTTTTTCACTAATTTTGGTGTTAAACAATGAATAAATTCCTTTCGTTTCGTTTGTACAGTAATAGCTGCATGGATTCTTACCTGGCTCAGTAAGAGTGACAAGGCAAAGGAGTAAAACAAATTCTTTTCACCGTTCAAAATTGTGATCACTGGTGACCAACGAGTTAAAGAAAAAGACGGTATATGTACTTCAATTGTCAACTGACGAGAGTAGACTCGAGATACACGAACTCTGCGGCCGTCAAACTAGGAGCCTTTTCAATGGATGCTTTATTTCAAGGAGCGTACGTACAACAAGCATGAGGTAGCTGGATCAGTCTAACCTGTCCATGAATGCAGAACTATGATAACTACAGACAGCAGTCACCCAAGCGACAACTTGAGCGTAATTAATATAGATTTATGCATAGTACCTTATTTTTATTTATAAAACGGGACGAAAATATGAATTGTTACTTGTTTACTTGATGCAGTCTCAGAATCAGCTTTAACGCTGTTTTTTGCTGACGCAGATCGAGGAAACTAGAATTAAAAGAACTCACAAACCTTACCTCCGAACTTAATTGAAGTGCTGAGTCTGTCCCATTACTTTGCAGCCTGAAAATAAGTCGCTGCGAAGTACAGATGACGACGACCGAGTGATGTCTTTTTTTTAGACATGGAAGATGGGAGATTGAGAATCTGGGATGATCATGCAAAGAGATTATGAAGTGTTCGACGAAGAGACTGAAAATTATTTTCAAGAATGAGTGGCAAGTTCACAGAGACTGACATGACAGCTACCACTGACGAGCTTACCTCTATTTCCATTATTGGCTGGTCCGACGATGCTCTGCAAAAAGTTGGCAGCAAATCTTGGCGTCTTGAGTATCCAAAACATGGCTGGTCTAAAAATTCACGCGTAAAATTGAAATCTCAGTAGCAATTGCGCGTCCAAGATGAGCTCTGCCGGCGTAGATGCTCCTCAGAAATTGGAAGAGTAGTCAATTTTGAAGCATGCTGCATGATCATCAGCCGAGTCGACAAGCTCTGAGGTACGCATTTTTCATGTGTACTTGTTCCGAGGATAATTTCTCAAATTACAACCAAAATGCTGTTCATCTGTTGACATACAACGCGATAATCATCAGTATAGATTCGCCATTTAAATTAAATACATCGTTCGAGTTTTCACGTAAATTTACAACGTTTGGTTCTTCCCCAGGCAAAGCTCAAAAAGCGTCTTTTCAATAGCGATGAGCAATGAGTAGTCACAAAATTAGATGAAATGCAACACTCTTCGTTTCTGTTGGCACTGTGAACACATTCAAAAATAGTTTCGACATATATTAGATAAGGAATCCTTCAGTTCTATAAAGTATTGATTTTATATTATCCTTAACTCCTGAGGACCTGTATATGATTGCAGTGCATGGGTGTGACTGAAAGATCTGTGAGTGATTAGGGTACATATGCGTGATTGATGCCTTTATTTTAGACGGTATGGGAGTTGGGAGCAACCCAATAATGGACCAAACAATTCGTTGGTGTTGCAAAATTCTATTCTGTACTATTTTCATCCGCGCATAACTTAAAGACAAATTTTTGCACATACCTATCACGGACTTCACTAATGAAATATGTTTTATGAAAGGTAACTCAATTTTCACATACAATATCTCGTATTGAATACTCAACGAAATCTAAATTTGCTAGTGAACCCAGAAAAGAAACAAACGTCGTGAGATGTTCCTGCAATTTTCATCAATAATTTAACAAAGCTTAGCAGTCTTTTTGAGTACAATATTTCCTTCTACGAAACAGTGGCGTACCCTGATTTTATGTTCCAAACTTGAATTAGTCAAGAATACCATTGAATTTAAAGAAGTCCGTAGCAATACAGTTTATTTCACACAAAGAAATGCAGAACAAAGACTGAAGCTGTTGTTGGGGCAAGAGTTGAAGTAGGATTATTGCCCTCTTTATTGAACTAATATATTAAAAATCAATATTCTGTGAGGTGCACGGCTCTAACTTTACATCTGAGTCTTTGTTGATCATATGAAGGAGGAACACTTTTGTTCTACTACCATGAATGGAAGTTCGTAAAAAGTGCTTCACGCGTTCTTGAAATAACATTTATCCAGGCTGCAAGAGGGAATGAGGACAAGAAGCACAAAGATGAGTTCAGAAAGATCAGTTTCGAGAGTACATATGCTTGATGCAATCAAACTTGAAATGGACGGGGCAAAAAACAATCATCGCCGATGTTCTTAAATATTCTGATAAGAGGTCAGGCCAAGATGGCACAGTGGTAACCGATATTGTCTGCTTTAAATTTAAATAATTCTCGAAGGTTATACATTGATCAGTGATAGCAATTAGGCGCATCCATGACAAAGCAGTTCAGGTAAGAGCGATAGCGACGCCTTCCGTCCGGCTGTAGTAGTGTTGTATCAAAGGGGATATTTATTTCTGCGTTGCTCGCTGTGCCATTGTGACTGACCAAACACGCCACAACTACTACTCTCGTAATTAAATGGAAGCATTGAGGAAGTAACCATCATAGCGCACCTTTTATTAAAGTCCCAAAAGGAAAAAGTCATAGGATTTCTAAAGCGAATCAGTTCTGAGCCAAGCCAGAAATCATGCAAGAGGTTGCCTAGAAAATTCATTTTGAACTCAACTCAAATTGAACGAGCTGAGTAGTGTCAGTAGCTAATTCAACACGTTGGACTTTAACCCTGCTTTTGGAGGTATTAGTCCCTCGGTAGCGGATTGGTACAGAGAGCGCACTGCTTACGATTATGTATCGCAAAATAGAGTTCAAAACTGCCTAATCGGATAAATGACTCGCTTCATTAGTACCAAGCTCGTTAGATGTATTTTTAAAGTCAGACGTACTTGCATAATTGTCAGCTGAAACTTTGTGATCAGAGAAATGACGCCTCTATCTCTACTTCAATTGGCCACTCACAAAACGGCCTCATGTTGACGAAGGGACGTGCAGCGAACACTTGAAGTCACCATAAGACCAAACAGTAGTTTTCATCACTTCTTTTGCATCTAATGCACGAATAATTTATTTGTTCATTATCACTCTTAAACACTACACTGTGTATGAACTAAAACCATGACATAAAGGCGTTTCTTTGATGATACTCAGACTTGGCATGCAAAGCAACAGGACTTCAATGACACTCAAACTAGAAAACTACAATAAGGAGAGAAGGGAAAAAAGAGGTACGTAACGAGAATATCACAGTAAATATCCATGAACGAGCTTAGTTGACTTATGTAGCTACAGGTTGATTAAAAATGATGAGAATCCTATGAAATTATTTATGCAGTGTATTCTCTTTCCCATGACAAAAGGGTGGTTCACTCTTTCCATGGTTTTATTATTATCGCTGTTTTCATTTTATCAGTATTTCCACAAACTTTGATAATCCTGAAGTATTACCCTAAAATTTATAAAAATCAAATAAAAATGATCAAAACATTGGCAAAAAAATAAATAGTACCACTAATAACTTTAGCCTCTGCGAGTACAAAAGAAAAGTCGAGTAAGGAAAAATAGGTCTACATTCATAACTACAAAATGAAGCATACCATAGCTTCTTGCATTAGTATAGCAAATTGAACTGTGAGTAGCTACAAGTGCCACTCACAGTGCACACAAGTACCACTCACAGTGAGTAGTTACAAGTGCCACTCACAGTGAGTAGCTACATGTGCCACTCACAGTGAGTAGCTACCAGTACCACTTACAGTGAGTAGCTACCAGTACCACTCACTGTGAGTAGCTACCAGTACCGCTCACAGTGAGTAGTTACAAGTACCACTCACAGTGAGTAGTTACAAGTACCACTCACAGTGAGTAGTTACAAGTACCACTCACAGTGAGTAGCTACATGTGCCACTCACTGTGCACACAAGTTACATTAATAGAATCAGGCATCGTCAGCAAGTGAGCTGGAGGAGCTCAAGAGTTGCACATATTCATTAATGCGAACAAAGACTGCGTTTTAGACTGAGACTTGCTATGAATATAAAAATGAAGCAGGATCTATTAAGGGTATCAATTCTCAGAAAACTGCCAGGTCATTTGGTATCGGACATACAAAACACGATAAATGAGGGGGAGAGGAAAAGAGTGTTGCCGGCAGGGCGGCTGTAGTGTCTATCGAGTTAAGGACCGACCAAACACCATTACCACCGTCACCAGGAGGCATGGACCCTCCAACAATCTGCCGGCATGCTGCACAACATATTTTTGTAATCAAGAGCTTACGAAAAATTACATAGGTCAACATAAAATGTATTTTAGTATTTATCCTAGAACGACGTGGGAATGTAACAAACAACGTTTAAAGCTATTTCATATACGAGGAAGGTACGAAGATATCCTCTCTAGTTTCTTTCAATCATTCTTACTGGAAAGCAAGTCACTAAAGTTACAGCGTTAACAAGAGAAATATGACCCATCTTTTTTGAAAACGTATTTTGAGCGGAATGAATTCGACGCTGGTTTTAGAAATTTCCATAAAAGTTTTATATATACAATCAGGGGCTCCACGTTCTCTCACAGAGCAATCTACAGCTGGGCTGGATTTGCATGCTCTCATGAAGCAATTAGAGCAGCGATGTCGTTGTGCAAAAGAGGCACTGCCACCTAAAGGAATGAGCCTTTCTAGTGCGGTTTCCAACGTCAGCAATTCGAAAATAATGTGAGTCAAGTTGGATTATCTTTTCATTTTACTCTCGTGGACCATTAGTAAGGTATTACTTTTTCCGGCGAGGACTGTCACACAAACATGCATACAAATTTTTAATTGAAAGAGATTGTACGGCAATATCAGAAGAAGTCAAATATGTTAATTCAATAGTTCTAGTAGACATATTAGCAACACATGCCATCCGAGAGCATAGTTCGTTTCACAGAATGTGTGCTAATTAAATCCCCCCGTTCATATATCTGTACATACTTTACATTTACTAAGTTATGCACAGTTACAGGAAAAGTTAGCGCTGGTAACTTCTGTTCCATGCAACACTATAAACTATTTAAATTTACGGAACAGAGGCATATGCTAGAAAATACATAATTTTGTCTCGTTTCCTGGTGGTGTAGATCTTAATATAATATATACAATCCTTCAGTGTTCTCTTTGTCAGAAGAGAGCGCATTGCTGACAATATCATCTGTTAAGAGTATTTATGTATATTTGTGTCATAGTTGTGCTTCTCCATAAAGCTGTGGTTGACAGACACGATGCTATACGATTATCCTAACTGAGAAGTACTTCAGTGAGTAAAATGCTCTTCTTCGTCCAACAACTTCCCTGCTACTACAGAGGGAAGTCGTCATTTCATGCCACTGTTTCTTCAGTTATATTCTGTTACACTTCTCACAGATTACCAAAACTGGGTATTGAAGTAGTATCAGTGATTATCTTGGTAAACAGGTGATGCTTGGAAGGTGTTATGCGTACAATATGACAAGACGTACTCAGCAACACTGGAATTGATACATATCTCGAGTTGAGAATGCGATCAAGCTTATATTTTATCTTTCTTTCGTATCTTAGATTATGACAGGAAATATGAGCATACGGAACAGAAAATGATTCATAATCATGATGGAGTATAAGATGAGTTGTTTAAGAAATGCAATTACTCATATCAATATGAATTAAATATTCGAAAAAGCTGTGAAAAGATAAAACCTCCCTAAATACATTTTTAACAATCTAATGAATGTTTCATCAGGAAAATACATAAAGATCTAAACTGAACACAGTCACACAGAAAGCATCACAATACACGCTCGTTCCCTGACACACTCGTCAGGACCGAGGTGGTAAACGATTAAACTTGCAATTAATAAGCTTTCCACAATCTGTTAACTTAAAAATGCTAGAAACTAGAAAACAATGCAATTAATTTTGGATGCTCTTTAGGTTGAGATCGCAAAGAGATGACAGGGCAGTAAGAATAGAACGAACTTTCATGCATCTCGGTAGCAGCTCTTAAGGTAAACTGCAGTTAAAATAAAGCAACAGTTCATTTCAGTAAAATATTATTCATCTTAAAATGCAGTATCAATAAATAATAAAGTATAGGTTTTTGCAATATATTCAACGGCTTCAGAACGTGTAACATTTCTCCAGACCGATGAAAATCCGACTTAGCATATATTGTATGGTTCTCTTAAAATTAAAAGAAATTTTGTTACCCATGATAGGCGATTTTATCCAAATCTACGTAGATTTGAATAATGAATGAACATTTAAATAACCAATTGAAATTTAAATTAATGTACAAGTTCCCTAGGTTAATGGTTTCATTAAGTCTAAACTTAATGTTTAATACCCTAAGGCGAGGTTTTCTCTAAATCTACGGAGATTTTACTCCATATTTAACTACCCAAAGTAAGCGGATTCATTATAGGGAAATCCCATTGAATACTTGTACACCTAGAGTGAGTGGCTCTCACCAAACATATCATGTGCTGCATAAATAGTCGAACATAATGGTGGAAACGCTCATACAAACAATTTTACGAAATATTTTTAACATAAAATAATATTAGAACTAATTGTATGGGACTGGGCTAATATTGGCCATGCAAGTAATGAGGTATGAATACAGTACTGTGGAGGGACAGTATATAAGATACGGTTTCACTAACTGCTAGTAGGGTTTTCGTATAAAAAGTAATTTTTAGGGATGAATTGAAAAATTATCACAAAAAAATGTGCACAGTTGTTGCCAGCGAGTAAAAAGTGTGAAGCAGCAGATGCTTGAGCTGCTAGAACACCAACCTTCACGGCAGCTTACAGCGCACTGACCTCACCAAGTGCTTTGATCGCTAACTGTGGCCGATACTTTTGAAAAGTTGTTGCACTAAAACAATTTTATGGTTGACAGGCACATGACTGATACGAGCAGTGAAATATTAAAGTCGAACTGTTCAAGGCTATAAGGCTAAATCCATATTTTATATATATTTCTGGACATAATTACTGTAGACTTCAAGAGATTTCTGGAACGCTGGCAATAAGACTGCAGCAGCTCCGAGGCCAGCCTGACGACCACACGGTACACTCGTGAGGTTAGTGTCTGGAACAGATGGAACTACTCTGACTGCTGGAGAACACTTCGGTAAGGCGATTAGCTTGCGGAGATAGAGCGATGAGCTGTAAACGCATGAGACGACGTCAGAGAACAGTTCCTTGCTACATCATACTACACGTTGATATGTACAGCATGAAGCATAGACAGCGAACACCCACACATTTTCATCAAGATGATTGTCACAAAGAAGCACATGAGCCCATATAATAAAAAAAGAGCGTAGCTCCATACAAACATTTTCAAACAAGCATGGAGATCATAGGTCCATAGTAGATCATAGGTCCATATTATACCAGCAGCCCAGCTTTGGCTGAAAGATGAACTATGTTTCTTCTGAAAGGAAATTGAACTAAAGAACACGAGCTGTTGAGCTACAATTGTGTTCACGCTGCCGTAGCTGCGTGGTAGCCCACTGCCTCTTCAGAATACCAACAGCAATCAAACTTTTAATCTAGCTGCCACAGTCGTCAAAGTTTTCTGACAGAAGTCAGCAAAATGCTTATACAGAAGACAAGATCATCAGAGAACATGGAGTATTCATAAACATGCGTGTATAAATGTTGTAGGAGACATCGCCATATACTGACGTTCGCCAGTGATGCTTAACACTGGTGTCCAACAGACGCTGTGACCCGCTCAATTCACAATAAGAAAACGAAAAAACAGTGTTACCTGAACCGTAAATCTGTTTACCTTTCCACGTAATGCATTCAATTAGAAGACAATGAACAGAATTCAAATTTTCTTTGTCAAAAACCTCAATGAAAATATTGTTAAAACAAATGCAGTAGAATGTTGCGAGTAAATTAATGAAAAAATTTAGAAATGCGGGTAATTAGTTTCTACTTTCATCTTTGGTTTAAAATTTCTGCTATTAGTTCTAGTCAACAAAAAGCTGTAAACATATTACACCCTTTCAGCACCGTAATAAAAACTGTTTTTAATTATTCTTCCTCCATATTTTGCTACGTGTGATGGTTCTGAAGATGCCATTTAGGTTTTCTGAGATGCCCTCAGGAGTATTGCAGCAGAGCTTGAAACTCTCCTCACGGTGCACGCAAGGGAATTGCATTAAAGCTACGAACGTATGACTGACCAGGATCAGGTTCATGAAATCCTTCATGCACACACTAGATAAGAATTCCGATATCTGGTTATCAGACGAGAGCAAGTGTGTTGCATCGAATCCAAAAGTAACATTTATGGAATTGAATAAAAACACAAATTCCAAAATAAACTTGTTGTGACGCTTGTCAGTTATGCTGCGAGCAGAGCGTCGCTTAAAAGTTGAACTTTTGATGCGTTTGCTTTGATGGGGACAAATTCAACATCACTCGAGAGGCTGAGACTGATGCCCGCCTCGAATACCTGGGCCCACTTGCAGGGCTTGCATGGCAGCTGGTGCCAGTTTTTCCTATCACAGCAAGTAAATTTCATCGGGACATGGTAAAAGATCGTATATTTCCTCAGAAAACCATGAACGATAAGTCTTTGCAAAAATAAAAGTTTCACAATATCGATCTAAGTATTAGTATCCTGGAAACAAGTTAACTGAAGGTTGATGAATTTAAAATATCAGGATTAACAATCTCTAGCTGATATAAATATGTGATAGTAAACGCATGCTCAAAAGGTACAAGAAACGACTGATGGGAGCAAAAACTTCAATTTTGGTTTTGGTGTTGTCGAGTAATCTCCAGAATAAGACAGACTATACAGAAACTCTCCGAGCTCTCAAAAACATTGTCTATCCTGTTCTCATTGCAAAGATTTTACGAGGTTGAATCTAGGTTTCAGTATTAAATGTAGTCATTTCATTGAAGAGTGAAAATATTGTTGGAAATTATTTTTCACTACCGCCAGCAAATACTCATGATAGCGACAACAATAATCAAAATAAAATAGCCAATAAATACATTAGGTGATTACAAAAGAGCAAAAAAGAAATGTATAATACAGATATTATACATATTAGATTACATACTACATATTCCACTATATAATAATATACAGTTTGTTGCTTGTTTGCTTGCTTGGTCCGTCCCTCTGTCACGCTCTTAAGGATTTAGATTGGAGGAAATTTGAAAGGTTTGTGTGTTGTATTGTGGATACCAAAGGCATATCTTTCAATCTGGAAACACTTTCGCAAAGCCAGCGTCCACTGGCAAATCAAACGAAAGAATTCAGTAAAAAACACGTGGATTTTCACTTGTGTCCATTAGTATATGTAGGTGTAATACAGGTAGCATAATAAATTAAATATAATCCCACTATGTAATAATACAGTTTGTTGCTTGCTCGGTCCATCTCTTCGTTACGCTCTTGATGATTTAGATAGGAGAATATTTGTCTACTGAATAACAAGATGAAATATAATGAAAGTTCATCCCTAAATTACGATGGCAAGTAGTTTCTGGAATATGTACTCGAAAGTCGAAATATTGCATTAGAGTTTTGGATCCTGTCGTACAAAAGCTATTTCGCATATTTTACCAGATGAATTTCTGCGTAGCAGTTCAAACTTCGCGCGGAGTAGAAGCCAAATATTCGGAGTAGATGCCCCTGGTTAGGTCATTGCAGGTAGTCATCATACGGAACCCAGTGCTCGGTCATTACAATTTTTTGTTCCCTTGCAAAATGGGGGGAAACATTTGTTTAAAAGGTATCATAGATACAATCTTCTTTTACTTTACCCATTAGGGACGGAGGTTTAAAAACAAACACAATATGACGTCGAAACACAATATTTTTAAACAGGTTTACCAACTATTTTTCGTATGTTGGTAAGGCAATGTGTTCAACATATTTACTTGAGGAAATGTAAAACTTCACAGCCCTCTTCAATCAATATAAACACGTTTGTTTACGCGTAAAAAAATCTTTTCGTTGCTTATTTCAGTACGCAGTAAGCATAAATGGGTTAATGACTGCATGTTTCTACTTCAAACTATGGTATTGGACCAGCACCTTTACATCGACTGCCTCATCAACCAGGCACACCGTGTCTCTAAAAAAATATTTTGCTTTGCTCAATATTCTCTAAAAAAATATTTTGCTTAGTACGATTTGATTTGATAATATTCCTCTTTTGAGCATGGTACATGAATTGCTGTATCTTTGAATTTTTGATCCTGTAGGCATAAGCTATCATATTTCGGATATTTTTTGCCAGGAAGTACCAGGAGCTCCGCTTACCCTTCTGCCTTAGCAGTTTGCTGAAAGAAAGCTTTCCTAATCAAGAAGTCATCAACTACCTGTGGCAGCCCAAAAAATAAACTGAATGTAACTCGTTTTCAATGGCAAGGTGCTCCTGAACCGCCTTAATATCGTACGTAGAACGGTTATATGCTGTATAATCTACAAGTATATTTTTGGATTCAAATTGAATTTGAAAAATTCATTGGAAAAATGGAAAAAATACCGGAAGGAAATGCAGAAAAGAAGGCAAAGATCTCGGCAAAGTACCAGTGACACGGCCAATGTTCGAACCATGGATGCTAAGCTCAAGAGGAGAGCTATCTCTCAAAAAAATTTACCAAGAACGAGAATCAAGGATGGACCGTGATCGTGAAAAAAAGCGTCTAATGAGGCAAACTTTGTCGAAAGAAAGCAGTGAAGAAAGATGGATAGTGCAAAAAAGCTGAAGTATGAGCTGCGATGTCACAAGAAGAAATAGAAGGAAGGAGAAGATTAGAGAAGGAAAGATTTGCGGAGAGGACAGCCACCATGTTGCAAGAAGACTTGGATGAAAGAAGAAGAATTGTAAGAGAAAGGTTTGTGGATAGGACTGCTAACATGTCGCAAGAATACTTGCATGAAAGAAGAAGAATTGAAATTGTTCGAATTGTTGTTCATTGGCGAGCACCACTGAAGTATTAATACGGAATCCCTGCCGTCATTTTTGACGACTGGATACATTAATATACGTTTATAATGCATTAAATTACAATCATTGAAGTTACACACACACATTAGAATTTTTGCAGGAGATATATCGTAGAAAAATATTACACGAGTAAAAATATGCTTCAATTTTTTAATAATTTTAGTGGATTTATATATATTAGCAACACATCCCCTTCTTGGGCATAGTTCTGCTTACAAAAAAATAATGATTATATTCTCCGGTATTCCTCTTCATACGTCTAATAAGTTGTTGCAAGACAGTCGACAACATGAAGTTTGTGACATATCTCGGAGAGCCTCTTACTTAGTTCCAAGGGTTCGGTGAATCAGCGGAAAAAAACATGCTCGATTTATTTCAGTCAGAAAAAAGGTTAAGTTGAACAGTGGAGACTTGGACTTGAATTTGTAGACGTATTTTTTATATGCGGAGACTACATCAATTTTACAAGAATCCTAATAATTTTGAATTGATGATTATAGCAGCAATAGACGAGAATAGAAGTATTCAAATGTATAGAAGGCTAGAGGCAAGTCAGTACACACACTCACCACCCTCCAGCGCCAGCTGTCTGACTTCAACAAAACATACTCGGGATGCAGAGCTGCCGGGCAGAAGACTTTAGAAAATCCACAGTGCACGTTAATAACCTTCTAAGATAAGGAGGTGCGTCAGTGTATGTCATTGTTTCTATGAGCAAATCATACTGACTTCCATAGGAGGAAGAATGTGCTAAACGCAATCTTATGGCTTCATCACAAACAAGATAAGAGAAACGCAGAAAGGAGAAGCAGAGAGGAGTTCCAAGAGACAACATAGAAGCAATGAATATGACGGGAAATGAAGCAATTAACATGGGTGCTCAGATCAAATTTACTCAAAATAAGCTTATTTTAGGATACTGGATGCTCGTATGTTGTTTAGTGGCTGAACTGTATTGCTGCACATGTCCATAACTGAGTGGCGTCCGTCTCTGCCAATGCTGGGATACCCAACGCTGCATCGGTGGTCAAGTGCTGGTTTGTCAACTCTGTACTGTTACCAAATTACCAATGATTTAACTCAAGTATTTTGAGATGCCTGGCTCTACCAGCAACAGCAGCTATCATGCCAGTCAACCGAATCTTGTAACGTTATTGTTATAGCTAAATTAAATTTTTTGTTTAAGAATAAGCTAGAATTGAAATAAATTGTACATGCCATTACGAAATACTCTATTAATTTTTTACGGCTGTTTCATTTCATATCATCTGCTCATAAATAATTATTTAGCAATAAACGATTGTCATTATCCTAACAATATCTTCCTCATAAAGAACCAAACCTTAATTCATTACTATGGAGGACATTGTGAGTCTAATGGTAGTTCAGGTCCTAGACGCTTGTGCCCTGTGAAAGAGTTTATCACACCGTAACGAGAGTTTATTAATTCTATGTCGAGTTCAAAATACAGTATGGTCATCCAAAACAACGCCTGATTCAAGCTTTTTTATCCAAGATATTGATGTGTTTCTCTCCTACAGTTAGTAAAGAAGGAATACAAACGTACGGAGGAAAGATTCTTGGTCCCTTGACGTAAAACGTATAAACTTTATCTCAGAAAAGGCGAATTTGAAGCACATTTCCGACCTTTTCGTTCCTTACTGAATAAAAAATCATGCAAAAGGCATAAATAAAAAACAAATAAAATCCACTTTTCTCCCAACGAGGAAAACAACTCCCAGCCTTGTGTGGAGATAACGGCGGCTGGTGTGTGTTCAGAAATAGGAATTTGATGGCATTAAGTGAACATCTTGCAGACGAATGTTTTCCGATGTAATTTGAGTATCCGTTGACATCAACCGCGCGTGCCATTTCCGTCAGGTTTTACCGACGTTGAGTGCGCATATCAGACGCACAGGCATAGTGAGCGATTTATTTTGCCTTAGAGTTGCCTAACTGAGCTGAAATTTTCAATTTTCTCCCACTTTGAGTAAAGGGAACGATAAGCAGTAGTGGCCTCTTCCTTCATGTATGAAATTGAAGCTTAAAATGCAGCTTGGACGACGTAGCATATTTCAAAGGGATTTTACTCTACCCAATATATCCTCGCAAAAAATTAGTCTATAAACTAAGCACAGTGATAGAAGTCCTCATAACTATGTAAAAGAAGGTTCTAAGCATACGAGGGAAGATTTTTATTATCTGCGTGAAGATTAATTTGATATTTTAAACTTTCAGAAATACAGTGTCCTCATTTGGAACGAAACTAAAACGTCGTCCTGTTTGCCGAGTCAGGCCAGTGAATACTAAGGGTGACTGAGAAGAGAATTAATAGGTACTTTAATAATCTTCCATATGATACACACCTGCAAATTACGTATTCACTTCAAAAGAGAAACGTGGTTAAGTTAAAACCAGAAGTACACGTGCACTCGTGACCGTACGAGACAAAACCCTTCAAAAGCCATACTAAATAATTACCTTTCTTTGAATTTGCTGGTTTGAATATCACGCGTTAGCAAGTAACATTTTCTACTGACGATTTCTTTTCGGTTCTTCCACCATAAAATTCGCTTCCCCTGATAAAAAAATTGCCGTGTATGGTGGAGCGTGTATGAAAAATGAAACTATTTTCATTGCCTCAGTTCACACCCTCACAGCTAATAGACAACTTAAAACAGCATGTTTACATACTTGACGATTATTTACAATATGTTGACGCTCACTTAGTTGCTACAGGGAGAGCCAAACTAAGAAACTAGTCTAGAGTAGTTCCTGCGCGCCAGCCAACACCTCAGTTGATATAGTTAACTCACATCGTTCACTCGACAGAGTCACTTTAGTAAAAGAAAATCGATTAGATTTCATTCAGAATTAACTAACTCCATAAATAATGGAACGTTTATGCTGTTGAACTATTTCATATTACATCAGAAAATTAATTAATATTAGTGTAGAACTTCTGTCATTTTTAAGAATGATTCACAGCATGATTCACGCTGAAATATTATGCATACTATACTTTTTACGATGTTCTTTTTATACGTGAATAGATGTATACATACAACTCATTTGTTTTTCTTATTACCTCGCAGAGTACTATAGCCGGCGAGAGATATTTAAACATGAAGGCTGTTTACCGTAGATTTAAATATTATACAACTGATACACTAAAGTCTACGGTAAGTGATTTCAAGGTTAAAATTACTCTAGCTAGCAATATTGCCCTCTGAAGCTTTTGGTGTCCCCCTACAACAAGGAAGTTTTCTTTCATTTACGTAAGAGAAAACCACTCACAGCAGAAACCAAAATTAGTTCAACACGTGGCAAAACGAATGGGTCAGGAAAATTATTCATTCACACAAGAACAGATCTATGAATAGGGTTGAAAATTATTTTATTACAAATTTATGTTTGTTAGGTCGATTCATAATAATTCAAGGTAAACATGAAAGCACAAGGAAAAACATGAAAATACAAGTTATTTAAATAAAAGTACCTGTTTATGTGGGAGTTTCCAGATCAGTTGAGATTAGAGCCTCCGGACGCTAACTCTAGAATAAACCCTGGCAACGCCAATGCAGACTCAGGAATGAGATATGCTGGATTTGCTATTTAAACTACACAGGTCCTATAGTTAATTAACATGAGAAAATAGCAACATGCAGTAACAAACAAGGAACTGTGGTCATTAAATAGTACTAAACTTCATAAGCACGGGCGAAGAAAGGTCGAAAACCTACGAACAACTAAGTATAAATCACTTGAATTTTTTTCAAAATTGTGTCAGTAATAGCTAATAGAAAGGCAGCACTGCACAGCTTAAAGACATTTATTGAATTAGCAAGAGTGCAAGGATCCTCCACCAAATCAAAAGCATTTAATAGTTCATGAGACCAATACAAAATGGGTTCTGAAATAAAGAAACCAATTACCTTCTCTAAATTATGAAACTATATCTTATAAAATTATATTCATTGGCAATAATTACATCGATATGTTTTGGCAAGAACCCAACTCGGCCCACATACAGGAAAGCATCACAACAAAGATAATGAGGGGAAGAACTGATCATGATTTATCTACTTTTTTTTTAAACTTCTGGTGCAGATGGCCAACGTATCATAAAAGAACGAAATTCCAGATCTAGAGCACAATGTTAGAAAGTAGTTCTCGAAACTTCAAAATGATTGCAACTTGCAACATAATAAGTGACAAAAAAGGCTCAACAGCATTGCAACAATGTTCTTAAGCATTGCAGTTCTTGAATAAGAATTATTTTGAGAAAGATTTATATATTGAAATGGAAAGAAGTTTGCTTACAAGTATACGAAATTAGGTAGAAGTTTATTTTATGGAAAAGAATGCTGTTCGCCAGCTAGAATATTGTTTGAGCGTTCAGCAAATTTTTAAGAGCTCGTTTTGCTAATCAAGCTGTGAGACTGGATATTATTTTAAAAATTCTGTGACTTAAGGAAACCCCAAAAATTTTAAAAAAAGTGAATATCAATGTTTGAAATATTTGTTCAAAAGGTTAATTCTGAGGCTAATTTTTATTTGTAACTGATATAAACTTAAGTATGTCAGACGGCATTTAAAGGCTCACAAGCCTAACAAATTTCACATTTTCCCAGTTTTCACTGCCATATCCGCCGCTGTAGTTAGTATAGAACGATGTATAGAAATAAAGCACCGAAGACTCTCAGGCAAATCCTCGGTTGCACGGAACACAGGACTCTCTTGCAATAAAAATACAGAAATCAAATAAGGGGTTCTCCAGAATACGAAAACAAGCCAACAGTCTATTAAAATAAACGCTGCCATTGCTTCTATTGGTAGCTAGCAGTCTCTGAGAAGCACTAATCATATGTTCACTGAAGAGGATAGACGTTATCATGGTATATCCTTTAATGACGATCAAAAATCCTACATAACCCTTGAAAGGCGTTATACGTGATGCATGCACATTCAAATCATAACACCTCCGATATTTTTTCTCAAGCCTGAGACATAGAAACATGCAGTTTGTTTTAAAATACGCGTGAACTCGTGAACACGTGACATTGCTGTACGGCGCACAGAACTTTAGTTTCTCTTTCAGTCGACTCACTGCTCTCAAAACTTGAAGTAGCAAGCAGCATGAGCGTGAAACGTTTATCGATTGTTTTGTTTGACGGAAATGAATGCAGTATAAATCAGTCGAACGCTTGTTACTTTGCAGTGTAACTCCAGGCAGCGAATTCATAGACATGCAGCCTTCGTTGAGCTTGAATATCGATTCTACAGTGTGATATTATACGTTTCTATTATACTCTATGTATGAAGTCTAAAATAACAAAATACATTTTAAGTAATGAAGTAGGATTGGGACACTCTGATTCTGAGAAAATTTTAATTTCGTTGATATATCCAATTGAAAATTTATAGCGTGGTATGGATGATAAAAATTGAGATTTTTCCTTTCGTAGAGGATTACTGTTGGCTTAACAGTTCTGAAAAAATTGTTTACAAGCTTTTAATAGCAGTATTCCACCGTTTTAAACTCACTTTTCGAATAATTATATCTTTGTGCCAGACTGTACTCGAGCCCTTAATTTCACAAGCTGACCAAAAATCACATACTGGTTAAAATTTCGAGGTTACAATCACTTTTAGAGTCAGAAAAAATCGTTATCAAAGTAAACGCTTTAAAAAACCTCACCAAGATAAGCCAGCTGCTCAAACTTGGCCAGGCAAGCAACCTCAAAAGTAAATTAAAAGTAAGCTCTGAGCTTCCTGGATCTCTAAGTCAACACTCTATAAAGTGCCAAACACGATTTTCTTTTTGAGGGCTCAGTTCAACTATTGAGCAGAAAAAAATAATTGGAAAATACAGTGCACATTTGGAAAACTTTTTAAACAGAATTAAAAATCCAAATTATATTTATCTTGTACCAAATATTTTGAGTCCAAGTTGATGCAATTTGAAACGCAAGGACGTAAAAAAGGGCAGTGAATAGACCAGTGTAGGTAAGAGAACTTGTTATGCAGCAAAATATCACTTAAAGCACAGCAATCTTTCATAAAATCTTGTACAATTAATTCCTTCTCATTTGCCGGCCGGCTCCATGCACCAAAGAGATTTTGAGTTCAAACAAAGAATACTGGCAAAGTTTAACCCAAGCCCTTCCTTTTCCGGCAATATTTATCTGCAACGGAAAATTCAACGACCATGGCGATGAAACGTTGAGCCAGAATAATCCTTCCACAATTTACTACAAAATAATGTTCATTTAATGTAAATATATTCGAATAATGCACCATTATGCACCCATGGAATCTCATGACGCCGTAAAAAGGAATTTTCCTGAGCCAAAAAAGACATGAATTGAAAATTACTGAAGGAAGTGAGCCACTGTCACATCGGCATGAAAGATGCAAGTCTTTTTTACGCATCAAACGATAAAACTAAAGAGTTGGATTTTTTCACCCGAGCGAAACATGAAATCAAGATAACTAAAAATAGAAAGTTGTGTACGTCGAATGCAAAGAAAATGAACAAGGCTAGAAAACTGAAGATTTACTTTCGATAAAAGTTAAATGATACCACATGTACAACGCTGTTAAACTCAATTGAACTTTTAAAATCTTTTGGAAAGTTTTTGGACTTCAGAATACAATTAAAATTAGTTGTAAAATACGCATTAAGTAGTTTTTAAAGAAACTTTGTGAGAAATAAACGAAGAACAGAAGTAGAAACATTCAAATGGTCTCAGCTAACTTTTGTGGTCCGCACAAGACGATATGACGACGATATGGCTGCAGAAACATACGATCCAGATTGTACATTGTGAGATATATATTATTTCGACGTTTCCGTCTCTGTGAATTTCGAGTTTTAGAACATTTGCTTGTTAGTTGATCACACGTGGGGTGATAGAACAAGACAAAATCTGAAGGGTAATGACGCATTAAACTTGAACTAACTTTTTAGTTTCTCTGACCGATCGAGCTACACATAAAATGAGAGAGTATCAAGACACAAAACGAAGCCAGAGTGAAGAAAGAAGAGAGCGCTTCTTCATTTGGGAGTACAACTGGAGAGATGATGCGATGCAAACAGTAACTAATACTTGAATTGGCGTTATTACGCATCGTGAAGAAAATAAATTTAATTACCCATGGATAACTACACAACCCACAATTAAGATTTCTGTTGTTTTATCACAATTATCATTGTTGTTATACAAATGAAACATGTATACGAAATATATTTAACAATTTGAGCGTGCGGTCAACAACACGACACGCTTTTTGGTTTGTAGAGAGAAGTTGAAGAAAAGGAAAGGAGAGGTTAGGGCTTATCCAAGTACGAACCCAACCTTTTATTGTAACAAGTGTTGCTGATTTCGTGGACAACAAAAGCTGTACTCTCAGAGAAAGCTAAGCCAGCAAGAAACGCTGATGAAACATTCTAGATCAAGTTGCATATTTCCCAAGAGGCAGCCACAAGTTTTACCCGACAGCCCAAATATACCATGAAGAACTATTCTCTTCAGCATACCCTTCTGATAATTTAGGCAACAGTCAGCGTAGAAAACGATCCACATCTACCATCTACAAAACATTGGTTCAAACCTCTCCAGTTAGCTAAGGAAAACACTAAATGTAACCAAACTGAGAGGAATGCCATAGAGATAAAATGAAACGAATTATATTTTTCAAATGATGCTACAAAAAATCGAAGTAATGTTCCATAGACGCTGTACACTAAGCTTAAACGGAGTCAACGGATGCGAAGGGACGGCCAGTAACGGTTTAAATTGAATTGAACTGCAATACAGAGCAAAAATTTGTAAAATCCTATTGACGAGGCGTAGCTGTAATTACTTGCTTGCGTTGGGCTTTCAGCTACAATTGACCCCCTGCCAGGCCAGCATTATCCCTTGCACAGCCTGCACGCTCCAAGACCTTGAATTATCTTTGCTAGAATTAACATTTCTTTCACCGTTGTGAGGGTTACTAAAGGAATCCCTTACTGCAAGCACAGAGGCAGGTATAAAGCAAAGTAATAAGTTACAGAAGTCTTAAAAATGAATGTTCAGAGACAACAAATTTCAACAATTTGGCCCTGATAAGGGGACCATAGATCTTTTTATATACTCGTGTAGTGATGAAAATGGTAAGTTACTACATACTTCACAATTTTTTACAAAAGTAGCACGTCAAAGTCATGATCAGGTTAGTCTCGTGATGACGACGGCTGCTGCCACACACGCGTTGCATAACTTGCATTATTCATAAAATTGCACACAGCGCTCTCAGCAGAGGGAATGACAATTCCTGTCGCTTACATGATACGCTGCCAAAAAGCGTGTTAAGGCCGGGCTTAATTGTTATTACAAAATGAGATATTCTGTAAATCTTTTTATGACCTGAAATATCATTCAAATCTATATTGTTCACTGTTTCCGAGTATGAGAGATAAAGAATAACTAAAATCAGCGGTGCAAGCTCTCTTAAGCGAAATTCAACCTATATCCACCACAATTAATGAAGTTTTTAGATAAAAATTAGCAACAAATATTCAGCTTTGTACAAAAAAAAATTCGGAATACATACGTACTTGAAAGTTAACATAATATTAAAGCATTGTCAAACTCTCTGAAACATGAAAACAGGCGGAAACAAATCCATAAATCAAGCTTACTGGGTACACTATACACGCCCAAAAAATTGAAAGTGACCGAGGATGGGCCCTCGTATCTGGTGATGTCCACGATTCCTCGAGTGAGTCTCACTCAACAGGTAAACCAGGGATGAAGTACGCGCAAAGTGAGAAGCCTCTTAAAGAAACGAGTTATAAACGAGCGTCCATCAGCACCGTCACAGCAAATGGGGAAATAACTCAGCAGTGCGATACTGGTTCACGGGACGATGAAGAGCATCATCACATCGTCATGGACCAGTGGCATTCATTAGCCGCAGTGTTATCTTGCCGACGAAGCGTGAAGCGCAAGTGTATGTCCAGTAAACTACGTAACATCATGGAAATCAAAGTTACTAATGAAACATTTTTGAGATATTAAAATTTCCCCAAAAAGAATGAAGGGCTTGGTAGAATGCATTAAATATAAAGTTTCAGTTGTGCGTGCAGTTTAAGACGATAAGGCAGCAATGCAGGCAACTCATAATTGTGCATCTCATGTGGTATAATTTTTGAAGTATGCATTACGCCAGTGAAATAATTCAGTTAACTTTAATAAATAAAAGAATATAACCTACAATTTTGTGAAACCAATATTCATTCACCATGAAATAAAAAATTAAGTATTCAAATAACTTCTAAGGAAGAGCTTTACAGTAAAGTATCAGTTTCATCACTGCCTCTGCCACAGCCGCCGTGCCAGAGTTACGCACACAAATATCACTTGACAGTTTCCGTGTCCTGGATCGCACTAGAAATTTGAACTCTAATGATATATTAATTATATATACATATAAACATATGTATATACTTAATTAGATGGACACTCAAAATACTATAGGCTGCAGAATACACAAACTTATGGAAACATTTTCGATTACGTGTCCAAGTATCGTATTGATTTGGTGCTTCGCTTCACTGCGTATAAGGTGAAGCACAATGGAGCTCCATAAATGGCAGCTCATTATCTACGCCACGAAGATTCTCTCGCACCATTAAGTCAATTTTTCATTTCAAATGCACTCATTGAGGCATACATGACCACGTGAGGGAAAGCAGTGAGGGAACGCAATTTCATTAGGTACTAGTAAAGAGAAGCAGTCAGCATTTCTGTTGTGATGGAGAGCTCATAATCACTGCACAATGCACAAGTAAACTACTTTCTATAAAGTTATTAAGTGTCCTGGAGTACAGAAGCTCATCGCTTGTTATGATGGTTGAAATTAACGCTAATCGAACATTCTGTTTAGGAAACACATTACAAAATTAAAATGTGCGCTGAGAGGCAGTGAGTGTTACCGAAAAATTTACGACTTTCAACGCACCATGGATGATATCTCACTATTAATCAAATGAAGCGTAAATTAAATAAACAATAACGTACATTCACTCGATTTTTTTTCATTTTGCATATCCTAAAATTAGTAAATCTTTGTTTCTAAGCTTCACTATGTGGAGTTTGAACAAAAACATGAAGGCATAAAATCCAAAAAAACTAGCCTGAATTAGGATTCAACTTGAAAATTGTGAATACTGCTCACAGCGTTGGTGTGAGCAGCACTGCTCAGTTGGGGTGTCATAAAATAATTATTTTTCCCTCGTTCCCTGTGGATAATCAACCGACATCACTGACTGCAAACCTCAGTCAACGAAAGTAGTGCTCGGGATGAACCAGATAACTCGCGAGTGTCAGCACCAAGAGGGAACGACACTATACCATAGGATCATATAATATATGAATAGAATAGAATAGAATAGAATGAGGCTATAGGAACGAACCTTCTGGCCCATTCTTGGGTCGGATAATTACTTCGATAATTATTCGGTTACCCAAGTCCCATGCCGTATTTCTAGCCGCGTCAACCATATCGGCAGCGGGATTCGAACCCGGGTCTTTCCGCTCGCAAGCAGATTCGCTCACCAGTCGACCAAGCTGGTGATTCAGAAATTCAGAAAGTACGGTAACACACAGAGAACGTGTGTTGGGCTGCAAAAATGCCTACGTTATCGCAAATTGCAGTATGACTTTACATAATTATGGATTCTTTGTGTCCATAGCAGAAACAAGTGAAGAATACAAGCCAGTCAATTCAAATCAGCTGTGAA
>VCRD01001326.1:4858-20551 GCA_006783055.1 Trinorchestia longiramus
AGCTGTATGTGTGCTGAGTACACAGTGTTGTATGTGTGCTGAGTACACAGAGCTGTATGTGTGCTGAGTACACAGTGTGGTGCGAGTGTTGAGTACCCAGTGCTGTATAAGTACTGAACATACAATGCTGTGCGTGTTCTCAGTACACAATGCAGGACGTGTACTCAGTACACAGTGTTGTGCGTGTACTCAGTACACAGTGCTGTGCGTGTACTCAGTACACAGTGCTGTGCGTGTACTCAGTACACAGTGCTGTGCGTGTACTCAGTACACAGTGTTGTGTGTGTACTCAGTACACAGTGTTGTGCGTGTACTCAGTACACAATGATGTGTGTGTACTCAGTACAGTGTTGTGCGTGTACTCAGTACACAATGATGTGTGTGTACTCAGTACACAGTGCTGTGCATGTACTCAGTACACAGTGCTGTGCGTGTACTCAGTACACAGTGCTGTGCGTGTACTCAGTACACAGTGCTGTGCATGTACTCAGTACACAGTGCTGTGCGTGTACTCAGTACACAGTGTTGTGTGTGTACTCAGTACACAGTGTTGTGCGTGTACTCAGTACACAATGATGTGTGTGTACTCAGTACACAGTGTTGTGCGTGTACTCAGTACACAGTGCTGTGCGTGTACTCAGTGCACAGTGTTGTGCGTGTACTCAGTACACAGTGTTGTGCGTGTACTCAGTGCACAGTGCTGTGCGTGTACTCAGTACACAGTGCTGTGCGTGTACTCAGTGCACAGTGCTGTGCGTGTACTCAGTACACAGTGCTGTGCGTGTACTCAGTGCACAATGATGTACGAATGCTCAGTGTACAGTGTTGGATACCCAAAGACTTCAGACGCATTTCCCTCAATAAGCAGCTACTTTATTTGCACTAAAATAAAAATTTCATACACAATACTTTACACGGATGTGTTTCGTGCATATCGCCTTCGCATACATGCTGTTTTATTTCATTTGCATTGTCAATTCAAATGAAATTTTCATCTAGGATGTCTTATTTTCCAACATGATAAGCACGTATACGGCTGTTTTTTTACTATACGGTTGTTTTTTTACAACTATCTTATATTATTTATATGGCATAAGGTCTATAGTGGAGCTTTTCTTTTTCTATTACTTTACTAGATAAATTAATTTTCTTGCAATATTTTCTGGGATTGGGGAATCATACCCGAATTTAGTTTTAAATTTTCCGAGTTTCACAGTTTTTCCCTTAACAATCATATGTAGATGATGTTTAAAGTTTAGAGAGAAGGAAACTTAATGAATTTTAGTAGAGGCGTTATACGTAATCATTTGGTTATCAAGTTTTGTGAGAAATTTCTTACTCTGAAGTAAATATTATAAATAAATCCCTCAGAGAAAATGAATATTTTCTTTGATTCTTTGGCCAGCGTAGAAAGCTGTATATGGAAAACAAGTTTAGTCTGAAAGTCAATTCAATTTATGGAAATAGTTACATAATATACTACTATTAGTTAGCAAAATTAATGTTAGAACATAAGTATAATTACCTTCATAATTTAAAACTGAACATAGAATGACGTACGAATAGGATTCTGTATCATAAAATTCGTACAACGAAAGAGAACTTAAAGCGAAGTTTCATTTGTTTCCCCATGTATATTTAACGTTCATTGCGTGATGTGAATGTTTATGTATACCCGTAGGTACTGCTGTTCTATCATCTATGATACTATGCATAGAATACCTACCACTTAAGGATTTTATGATAAGGCATTTTTAAAAACCAATGATGTTACATTTCTTATGTACCAACTTTATTGGAAATATACGTTTTTGTTGTTGTTTGTTGTTGTTGTTAATATTAGTATTACATGGCAAAAATTTATTGTTTTTGGAAACAGCAAATGTCTTGATAAGCAATAAGAAAAAACTTTATGATAATTGCAAACAAATATCATATCAAGAGGAGGAACAATAATACAAACAAGGCAGCTAATGGTGGATGATTTCAAAAATCATTTTTAAGTTTTGAAAAAGATATGTATTCATTAAACGATGATATCACCTGAAAAAAACTGTAAAGCTGTCTGAATTTAGAGTTGTCTTTTACCAACAATTAATGGCTGCGTGACAGGGTAAGTGTACCCAACCATAAGCCTAGGTGCGATTATTTAGTGGTCTATATTGTTCAAACTACTGACCTTGTCCTCATTCCAAGTATTTAATACTGACCTTGTCCTCAGTCATGGTATTTAATACTGACCTTGTCCTCAGTCATGGTATTTAATACTGACCTTGTCTTCAGTCCTTGTATTTACTACGAGTCCTGTTCTCATTCCTAGTCTTTCCAGGACAACAAGCCTTGCTTTCAGTCCTAGTTTGTCAACGACTTTTAATTTGAGAATCTAGAAAACTAATTAACTGGATGGCATTCTTTAGACAATTAATTAGCAGAAATCGATTAACATTCAATTCAAATGAGCTTCTTGATTCACTGTTGAAGTTTCCTCCTACCCTATCGCAAATGATTTTTTGACTTTTGAATAGTATTACTTAATCGTAAAAAAATATGTTAATTCTTTACTATAGCAGCTACACAGCAAGACTTTCAGAGGATTTAATCGCTCACCTTTGTTGAGAATCGTGTTTTTTTCCTAATAGAATATATTAATTAAAACTAGCAATAGTTAGAGCTACAAGAGTCATGGAGTCTTCAGGAAATATGAACTCCAGTTCAACGTCGAGCAAAGTCAGCCACTATTCTACGGAGGTTTCCACACTGGTCGAAAATGTCCGCTATTTCTGACGATACATATCTGCGTGCTTTTCTTAACCTGTTAAGCGTGATTTACATCATATGATGTTCGCACGAGTTGCATTCTAACGGCAACTTACACCACATGATGTAGCGGCGTTAACATCATATGATGTTATGATGTTTATTAATTCATTTGGCGTTGTTATTACTCTCGTATTACTATTGTAATATGACAATAATATTATTATTGTCGAGTGAGCGGTGACCGTTAACAGGTTAAGTTTCCGGCCGTTCGGACGGAGTAGTCCCCGTTATTGCAGTGCTTTTATCTTTGCTGAAATTCTTGGTGCTGGAATTTTGAATCAGTCGTACGCCATGGCACAAACAGGTAGGTTAGTGTTTATGTCTCATAATTGAGAAATGGTTATAGTTAATTCAAAAAATACGACCACCTGTTAAAAAAAACACACCAACTTACGTTGAAGGGATTTAAACATCATACATTAAGAGCAATGTTTTGCGATATTAAACAAAATTTGTTAACAAGCTATTTGTACGGCTATAACAAGTTCTCGAGCAATTCTCTATAATATCGGTCGTGTTCATAGTCACAGCCAGACTCGTTAGATGAACGTTCAAAAGTTGAGAATGGATTAATAAATATAAGCTCATATACAGAGTTACAACATTTAAGTACGCCTGTATCATGGGCAGTAAAATAATATTTATTGTTTAGGATTTTCGAGTGTCGGGCTCAGACACTTTAAAAGGGATATTCAATAGGAAACAATTGTCTCCATTAGTTTATATATCATTAGTTATTTTGATTCTTTTTATAGGTGTCTATTCAGAATTTTGTTTTCCGTTTATCGCTTGACTCATTTTTCAGTTTTGTACTCGATTTCATTTCAATCTATATCAGAGCACATCTTCATTTTTTCAATTCACACTCGACTCAATTTCCTGTTTTTCTTCCGATTATTTTGCTCGTCTGACACTCTATAATTTTTTACAATTTTCAATTCCCATATCGGTTTTCCCCAACAATTTCTATTTTGCTGCCAGGATGGTGCGGCATTGCACTTTTCATTATCCTGGCAGTGCTCCCCACGTTCGCATTCACCCGCCTTAGCCAATGCTGGCTAATTTTGGAAGAACTTTGTCCAGAATATAGAATAGAATAGAATAAGGCAATAGGAACGAGCCGTTTGGCCCATTCTTGGTTCAATACCGAAATCCCATACCGTACATATAGCAGTGTCAATCGATCTCCTTATCAGACACTCGCGTATCTGGCCTTTGGAAGACATGCCAGGTGAGTCATACCAAGCTAAAGCTGAAATGTGCAATATATACACGCATTTTTTATGGAAATGTCATTTCGATTTCAGTTTGGCGTACTTCAATGTTCAAGCATTTTTAAGCTTTTCTCTTGAGGTTGAACCGAAGTTATTTGTCATATTACCCACTGTAGAATATATACTGAATAATGATTTGAAATAAAAAATTTTAAACTCGAATACTGAATCTTCTTTAATGTAACCCCTTGGTTGAATGTACACTACTTTTTTCTTTTTCATTTGATAACTGTCAAGAAAAATAATATTATAAAAATAGAATTAATCATAGATTAATAGTAACACTTAAAAGTATATTGCAAACACTGGCGTATCATAATTTATTGCTAACATATTTCTTCTTGCAGAGTAACTTCTATATAGATATTTGAAAGCGCGTTCTGGTTTCATACACGAACCTTTGAATTATGACGAAGCCGAACACCAAACCATATCATTAGTTGTAACGCACTCCAGGGGCAGGAAAAATATTTAAATTTTTGTATCTCTAATTGATCAGTATGAAACATCTGATTTTGTTTAGCTATGATATAAGCAAAATTTATTTCACATTATCTCACACTAGAAGCAATGTAGCTTGAACAAAGTATGCAGTTACAATCTGAACGCATTTTTGTTATCATGTAGGTAACTTATTTATACCAACAGTAAAGAATTCTGGAAAGCAAGAAGTGATGGTTGTGGTCTACAATGAGGCTGGTTTTCAAGAGTAAAGTCCTCAGACCGAAACTTTTCAAAGCATTGACGTACAGTGCTCTCAATTGTCCTACCTTTTCTAAAAAATCTCTTTGATGTTTCGAGCTGCCTGTGATGCATTGGTTCCACCACGGAACTCATATTCATAAACAACACGGCTTTTTGATCTATTCATGTGTTCAAAAAAATTGTTTTGCGGAAGAAAACTCACAATATCATCCGACACTAGAAAGTGCTGTTTGAAAAATGATGATGCACGTTATATGTTTGGTGTCTGTAAACAATAACACTTTTTTGAAGATAAAGAATGAAAGTTCGCAAGTTCCAAATTTGGAGCACATAAAAATCAAACCTTTCATTCTTAACGACCTGATAGTTTTAGCAGATTCTTCGTGGATAAAGCTGATCAAAATTAGAGGACGACTTTTTTATGAGAATAAGAAAAGATGAAAATATTATTATTTCTATGTTACTACTCAAATAGCACCTTGATCATAAATGTACTAGGAGTCGAGCTTCCATTTCGTACTTGTTCACAAACTTCAGTTTCTTCATTTATATAATTGTTTGACCTTATTGTCAGAGTGGAAATGCTTTTTTAATTTAAATAGCACAAACCAATACATTTATTCAATGTGCATGCAACATGTCATTTTCCAAAAAAATAAACAATCGTTTGATTTAAAAAAATTAAGTTCTGCAAGTACATTGATTTTCAATTTGCATGAATGTGCTCAAAAATAAAAACACTTTTAAAGTCTATTGAAAGTTTGGTATTTGTCATTTTTTAACGTAATTCAAAAGACTCTAAACTAAAATCTGAAGATTTTGCTGCATCGAATTTTTTATTAGCACAAAACTTGCGTTTTGAATAAAAATGAATTGAGTCAGAGACAAACATTTTTACTTTTAGATTGGTTGAATGTTTTCCCACATTCTGCCCATTGAGAAATTTACTTCTACTTTTTATTCAATTATTATTCTATCGTACTCTAAAATACATATTTCAACAAACTAATTAGAGAAACAACCTCTATTTTGAATTTTGAATTTAAAATTTTCATTTCAAATTAGAAAAAACAGCTATGAACATGAAAATTGACAAAATGTATTCGCTAATCTTGAAACTAGATGTAATACATAAATTTCTTTTCAAGGCGAACTACTGAAGTCTAAATTAAAATATTCTCAGAAAACATCCACTAGTCCTGAAAATAAAAGCACTACAATCACCTTTTTTCAAAGCGAGTCATTGAAGTTTGCATCCAAGTTGGGAGCATCAGTTGTGTTTGATCCTAATCGGAGACTTCGTATCCACTTTCTGGAATGACATTGGCCACGGAATACCAGAAATAACTTCTTGTGAGGCCATCGTCATCTGCGGGACTTTACTGGCCCTTTTGACTTGGATGGGATCTCCTAAAGACTTTTGGTAAGCAACTGGGTAGTATTTTCTCTATTTTGAGACCCCAAATTAAAAGCTGTTTGTGATAATAAAAGTTAGACTACTGTTGGCTGTATATAATTTATGCTAAAGCTGCTAATGGCTCATGCCCAGTGAAAATGATGATGTTGCTAAAAGTACATTTGGTAGATATAGAGTTGGAGTATGATTTTTTATTTGAAGAGAAACTCACAGCATTGCTATTCACACACGTGACCAATATTTGATTGGAGAGCCGCTGAATAGAAAATTGTTTAGAATATTTTTTAACAAAGTTAAATACCTTTGATTAACCCGTAATGCACTCCCACAATTTCTTCTCTGGGTTTATTCATCAAAAATCGATGTGATAGCATTTTGGAAATACATGGTTTGAAATTATTATTTAAACTAAAAGTTGTATATATCGGAGACCTGCTTTGCTCATACCTCGTTTCTGGAAGATGTGTTAGAGGTGAGAGTAACGTTTTCGTTCAATTTCAAATGCTTTTTCTGCTTAAGGTAGCCAACTCAGACAAGTCCTTAAGTGATACTCTTAATAACTATGTATTTCTAGGTGGCTCTTAACGATTATGATAACTAAAATCTTTGTAATTGCTGTTGTAGAATACGTTGGAAATCTCTACACATAGGAGTTGTAATTATTTACCATAATAATAATCGATTTCTGTTACTTCCAGTTGTCATCTTTCGTTGTAGGAGTTATGATATTGGCAAAAATCGTAGCGCTAACCCATTTTCCATATTTTCAATAAAATAGCAAAACTAAAATAGAGAATAATAGCACGTAGCATAACTTTTTCATTCTCTCAAGGTGGTCGTTTGTGATAGCTGTTGTCACCACCGTAACAACTGTGATAGTCGTCACTGTAGAGGTAATCAGAGAAGATCCTTACAAGAATTCTACATCCGACCCACCAACTTTACGGAGCTTTACATGCGGATTTTGATTCATATTATTTTCTATGGGTGCAGTTGCTATCTGCCCTTGCATCGAGAACGACATGAAACATCGCCGGCAGTTTTCATTGAGCATCATCTCGGCATTTGTTTGTAAGTTTTGCCTTATGAATTTCAAAAATAATGAAGATATATATATATATTAATATCTTGCGTTAACTTATTTCATTTATTACTAGGGTTAATAATAGAATTAATGTCTTTTGTTAACTTATTTAGATTGATGAGAACTTTTTAGCATGTGTGTACAAGGTTGATAACCTCAGAAAAAAGTTCTGACACTCAATTTTTATTTCATACGTGGAGAAATCTGAAAATCAACTTATATATAAAACTCCGTGACTTAAAATAATGTACCTTCTAGCAAGAGATATCCGTTTAGCGCAGCTCATAGAAGGCTGGAACAAAATTATTGCGAAAGAATTGTTGTAGTTTTGAGTTTTCAAGAGCAGCATATTTGCACGATGTGTATATTATTAAAGTAAAAGCGAAGTTTAGTCACTATTCCACTTTTTTACGGACAGAGTAGTTCAAGCTCTTTGGAAATCAATAAAAAGGTAAATTCGAATTTGGGTCAAAGCTACTAGTTGTAGTGACAAACGTATAATAGAGATGAGCTATTGCATTAAAAAAATCGCATTCTTTCCATTTACCTAGATCACTCAAATGCACTGGAAAAAAATAGAAAACATTTTATAAAGGCTGAATAGTATTTATCTTCAGTCAAATTAGCCTGAAAATCTAATTTCAGCTAATACTTGAATAAAAGATGCAACTTTGGGAAACGTCCGCAAAAAATACCTTAAAATGTTTAAAACACCTTGGCAAGTAAAGTATACTTGACATTCACGAAAGTTAGTGAGAGAAATGGAAAACTGTCCAGGAACGAGTTAAGTTAGTAGAGGAGAAATTATATATGATATGTACTCGGTTCTTTAATGCAAAAACCATTGAAACGAAATGTACTACTACAATTTCTGTAAAATAGATGTGTATAAATAACAGTTGTTTTTATAGTCTATGCCACACTCAATTTAATGACATTCATCCATGCACTGAATTCATATGTAAGGAAAGTTTTTCTAAAGGTATTCAAGTGGAAAGCAGCAAATTTAAGTCGTGTTTAGTATCATTGCAGCAGTACACAAATAATCGCATTACGTAGATCAGTGTTTTTCCATCTATTCATTTTTACAAAGAATCAGAAACAAAGAATTAAATCTTATTAACTAGATTTCACTGGTATTAATTAACTCTAATTATCTCATCCCTAAAGGAGTAAATACTTTTTCAGAATCCTAAAAAATAGAAACTTTTGAATTCGATTGTATTCTAGCGTCGACAACATGGATGATCGATGCTGACCACACAAAGGAGTTGCAAAAGCTACAGATTACTTTTGAAACCTCCAGATGAGAATCTGAATAAATTCTCTTCTAAACTTGATGAGGCATTAGTGTCTGACTTGATCTTCCCTTCACGACGATTACGTAAGAGACTTCTTAGTTCACTGTACCGTGCATATCCTCTATTTTTGGTCTTCTAAGACCTCTTTTTTTCCAAAACTTTTGAGACCTTAATAAGATTTCTCATTCAATTTAAGCTCTCTGGTATTCATTCAATTCTTTTGAACTTCCTGGAGTTTTATTTGCGTCTTTTAAGAATTACATTGGAAGATTGAGAAGCACCGACGCCTACAGTCTGACTTATTGGATGTCGGCGAAGAAAATAATCACAACAAACATTTTCATCTGAGAAGTTGTCAAGTTTTTATCTGCTGATTATTCATTAGCGAAATCTAGTTTTCCAGCTAGTGAAAGCAAGCACTTTTTCAGCTCATAGAATTTCACAAGCAAAGAAAAAATTCACAAACGTGTAAAAATTCACAAACTCTGTGACACACACACACACCTATTTTATTTTTTTTCCAGCGTGTCACTTCATTTTAATTTCATATCGTACTATAAAGTCAACATTTGTAACTTTTGTAATGATCGTAAAAAATTCCATTACCTTCAATCAACCTTAATTCTTGTTACAATGGAACAGTTAACGGTGCAGTTTATGATAAGAATTGCGAGAGTGGTAGAAAAAAACCAAGGTTTCTTCTTAGATTTTTCAGTCGTATACATATGTTATGAATCAGAAATTTCTTTCATAATAACGAAAAATTATAAAATTAAAATTTAACCGCTTTTATTCATGAAAATTTTACCAGAGGTTTAACCACTTTTACGATCGTTTTCAGCCAATTACTACTCACTCTACACGTAAAGTGGCCTTGTAATCTTCCAGATTCTTTTTCTCATTAGCTCTGGACGTGATGTACTTAGCAGTATCGTCTGCTTCTATACAGTTTTGGGCAGCGACGCCGCTGCTAATATTCTTGACGTCCTCACGGCCCTCCCGTGACACCAATCCGGGTAAGAAAAAGAAAAAATGAAAAAGTAAAGAGGGCAAACGAAAAGAAAAGAAAGAAAAATAAAAGAAAGAAGGAGAAAAACTGTTTCATTTAGGTATGCATGAAATGTACAAATGTTTTCCATTTTTTATACCAGTATCTTAAGACTAGTGATTATGCGTCCAGCGACTGTTACAGTCAGGAAATAAAACAAGATTGGAAGGACACATGTGTTGATCTGGAAGTTTAAGAACTAGTCAGTTTAAGTCAGGCAGTTTAAAGAAGTTTAAGTCAGTCACTCAAATAGTCAGTCTGGAGAAAGCAGTTCATTATTTGAAATTGTGGTGAGAACACATATTGTAGTTGGTGAGCCGTTTTGGTAACTGTTCTTCAACATTCTAGTGGTTTTTGCAGAATCATCACTGACTGTTCTTTAACATCCCTGTGGTATTTTTCAGCATCACTCAATGTTCTTCAACATTCTTGTGGTCTTTGCAGCATCACTCACTGTTCTTCAACATCCTTGTGGTCTTTGCAACATCACTCCCTGATGTTGGTATTGCAATCATTTTTCTTAACAATCTATGAGGTTGTTACAACATTGCGTCGTAAAGTTGGTTTTTATGAAGACATTTAAATTTCTCTCCTTAACAATACATGAGAATATAGCAACAGCATCTCTGATTTTGGTCCGGCCTAGGCATACGGTCAACTTTCTAAAAAGCGTGTTAGTGGTTGCACTTCACCGTTCTCGTTAACATAACAGGATCATCTTCGCAGGTACAATAAACTGTATTTCAACATCACTGATACAATCACTTGATTTTCTTCGATTGTATCCTCATCAAAGTCTATGCAATTATGTTTGAAAGTGCACACTTTTAAATTGCTTCCTCATCAATGTCTATCGTTAATAAAAGTCTATCGTTAAAAGTTATCGTTATTATCACGAATGAAGTTAACGACTGGCAAGTTATTTATAACACTTTGATGACATTATCAATTCCACTGAACATTCACGAGTAATACATCAGCAACAGTAATTGAACACTGGCCACTCGAAACCTATTTTGAATTTCAAGCTGAAGTCTCTCTAATAGTTCTTTGTACAGGAACCAAACACAAATTTGCTCGTCAATCTTTCAGTGTTGCTCGTACCCTCATCCCATCCATCAAACTTTTGTTGGAACAAACTACATTATACTTGAACGTCTTTGTATCCATTTTGTAGCTTATAGGATGCTCAAATTTACTATGTTCCTCGCTTCCCACAATATCGGATATTTTGGCAATTCCGCTTCATTGGTTTCGCTTCGAGACTCACAACACGAGCTATTGAACAGCCGAACACGGCTTCCATCTTCTCTGGCCTGCGGAACATGAGATAAATTTAATAGACGGTGCAATTCCCTAGCACAAATGCTGTGATATTAGGACGGTGGTTTTAGATTGAAAACTCAGTTTGACTGCAAGCATTTGGTACGCAGTTGAGTTGAGAGCCAGGCTCTACGCATAATAAAAACAAACCTATCACAGTTTTAGAATAATGTCGAAGAACAGTTCCCATCATGGTTCAATAGAAGTGAGTTGATTGCGGGAATTGCCAGTCCAATCTCAGAGTTCGAAGAATTTTAATTTTGAACTCATTCGCTAAACTTTGAATGAATTTATTCTTATACTTTATAATTGCGTTTATGATTTCTGGTATCTCCACTGCCTGATACTAATGCCAGCACATAAATTGTGTAAAACCTTCGAAAAACATAAAAAATATTGTGCGTGCTCGTTGCATAGCCTTAAAAAATAACTGCATTTAGTTCTAACTGAGTCAGTTTCTTCATTATCCTTGTATTGAATACTTTACTTGAAACTCTTTGAGGTCTAAAAAACATCTGACACCTTTTGTTTCGTAACTATAAACTCATTGAAAATTGTTGGGTAATGACTTTCAATTAATTATCCTAAGTGCAGCCGGCGTGCATCACAGGCAATTATAGGTCATCGAAGTAGTTCTTTGACGAACATTTTTTTTTCATTCATCTGATTAAATACATTAAAAGGTAACGATCAACTGCTGTTGCAAAGCGTTCGCCTGCAAAAGTGAATATTGTTTATTATATAATAAATCAAAATTCCTTGCGGTGATAAAATACTTTACCTTTGTATAATATTTCTTATGAACGGAATTTGTTGGTACGTGCAGTTTTTGATGTTGGTATGAAACATTTGGTTCAAAGGGAAAAAACGCTCTAAAAATTCAACTCGTACATTATACTTCCAACTTTGTACAATATACTTTACAAACGTTACAATAAAGAAAGATGAACAATTAATTTTCAGACTGTTTTCCTGAACATCAATGCTGGAATGTTTTCCCGACTCTGCACCAACTGTTTTTGACCAGATGGAGTACTTGGCTGTTGATGGACAGTTGATACATGAGTTTCCAATCTTCTATTTTCTTAAAATATTTCTTTCGAACATCAGCAACATCTTCCTCGAAAATTAGATTCAGGAGATAGGTTCTGAATGTAAGAAACCACGTACGACATTTCAGTTTTAATCTCATGAACTTAAGTTAGCAACAAGTATTTTAAAGAACTAATAGGGCTATTCAGAAATGCCTTAAAACTCAAGATCAGTTTATCCAAGGGCGAAATATGAGGTCTAAGATTCTCAAAAAACTTGTCTGTAAGACAGCAAGGATTAAAATTTTTTAAAGAATATGCTTTCAGCAGTCTTTGAGAGCGAATTTTGTGACTATCGGTTCAAAAGATTTTTGAGTGCGTAGTCGGAGAAGTTAATGACATGAATGAAAAATTTGAAAATTTTTGGTGCTGCTGATTTGCATGCATGCAGTTTGAGCAAAATTAGTTAGCTCGAGTAGTTTTTTCAATGTTCAAGGAATCATGAAAACTTCGTATACACTTACCTGCTTCCTTTAATTTTTCCTCATGCATCATTTTAAAACATATAGGTGCAGCAACATAATTTCCTTGTTTTAAAGTGCTTTGCTCTGAATACAAGAAGTTATGTTGCTGCACATTGTAAAATAGGATAATTTATAGTATGAATAAAGAAAAACGTGTTATTTCCTTAGACAAAAACTTAGACTGATGAGTAGACGGTCGAATGAGATTTGAATGCCAGAAACAGCAGTGAATTGGTAATACACTTCATACTCATCAGAAAAAGGCATTTATTGATATCAGGCTTTTACAGAAAGTAAGCATGCACCGACGTGACAAATAAACATGTCTTCCCTGTAAACTACTAAGGAAGACTAGATGATGCTCTCTGTATGTAGTGTTTTAAAGAATGTACGCTTAATGTTTGCACTTAAACATCACTTACATTCTAGTACTCACAAACATACCTTGGACGTTCTCATTGGAAACACCAAGTCATAATTGTATCCCCTTTTCTGTTTATCATGCGTCCTTTTTGTCAATGAACTTTTCATATTGGATTTAAACAATATTAACAACTTCATCATCTATTTTCCATATCCAATAGCGCCTAATGCCATGAATAAGTAAAGCTATAAAGAACTGTTCGAGTACGCATATTCAATAGCTGAGATAACAGTGACTATCTATGGGAAGTTAATCCGACTCAAGTTTCTAAGTAATGTTGTCCGAGCGTCAGCGCAGCTGCGGATCAGGCCACGGCCATTTTCATTACCCAATATCCTTTGGTAGTGAGTCTTACACAGGAAGATCCACCACCGTAATGGCCAATCTAAGGTGAGATTGCGCCTTTCCCCCAGGTGTTGCTGCTGGTTCAATTTCTGTTTGCTTTCACCATCAACGTCACCCCTTCTATGCAGAGCTACGAGGAGCTATGTGGACTTGAAAACCGTATGAACGCGTAGGATTTTCAAGTCCACAACGCGATGTCTCTGCATATGACTTGCCTCAAGTGGAGGTGGTTTGGAATTTCATTGTCATTAATTTTCTTGTATTCAAAAAGCTTGTTGGCAGTTGTGTTCCACAATGTATCCTGTTGTTTGGAGGATAACTTTATATATTGATTACTTTATATATTGATAGTTCATTTTTTCTTAATTTTCTGAGATTTAATTACCGATATTTTGATGTACAGAACTACCTATGCAATCACTGACGTTTGACCTACGTATTCTGATGCTCCATTAGAGTCATGTTTTCAATAATAAATATTTTTCATATCGTGTTTTAGCGAGTGAATGAGTAACAATTTGTACAACATTTCATGTCACGGCTGTAATTACGTATAATTAAATTTCCACGTAAATTTTATTCTGTTTATTGCAATGTGCTAGAGCTCTCAATAAATACGTTAGTAGAACATTCCCTTTTTAAAATACGAGTGAAATACTGTTGAGACTTAATGAAAATGAACGCAAAATTATCCTATCTTTAGATACAGAAAGATCATAGCAAGTATCAAACAAACTCCTTTGCTCTCAGAAATTTATGAGCAATAACGCTATCTTTCACTTTTTTCTTGGTATCAAATGGGTCAATATTGGACTCCAACAGTACCATTTAATGAATATTTTTATCTTAAGTTACGTCGAACTTCAACTTTTGATGAACAGTAAGTTCTCGCTAGCTGTACCAAACAGGCATTTCAATATCAGTATGATGCAAATTTGCTTTGTGGTTGAGAATACGTGTATGCTGGTGCGTCCAACCTACTACCATGAAAGAGTTTTCACAAATCAGGTCTGTATCGCTAGTTTTAGAACAAAAATAACCTAATGCTTAGTAAAAAAACACCTGCAACATTTATTTTCCAGCTGTGCTCAGCTGGAAGTCCGATCACGTCCCTGGTGCTGACCAATAAAGCGAGCCAGCTGTGCGAAACTAAAAAAAAAAGATTCAGTTAATTTTCTGTGTTTTTAGGCATTGGCACTCAGTGGACAGACGATTAAGCTCAATGGTGAGGCAGGACCCAATGATGAGTTCATTTAGCGCCTAATTGTCTTCACTGTTCACGTGAATTTGCTAATTAGTCGCTGCTACTGAAAAGAGATCTATCATTTTGTCGGGTAAAAGGTGTGAGTATGAAGCCACAGATAGATTAATTATATATATTATCCAATGAATTGGAAGTTAATTTGTCGAACCTAATAGAAAAGCGTGTTCTTCTCTTTTAATTGAAGAAGCGATACAGCATCGGATTACTTTGAGTAGCTCGAAGTACGAGGTATTTGGTGCAAAAAAATGAATTAAGAGTTCTTTCTATTCCGAAGTGTTGGATGGGGAAAGCACGTGTTTATATCGAAAACGTATCTTAGTAAGTTTATATAAGACAGTTATAAGATCACAAAGTACATACTTTTTCACAAATTAACCTTTCACGTACACCTTCTCTTATCCAAACCATAACCTGGGAGCATCAGATTTGGTAGGGAACCCGTGTTTCTTTAGTAGGATAAATTTTGTTTGTGTTTCTGTCGAAATCTAAGTTTTGAGCCTGCAAATTTTAATCTGTGCGTAGAGACAGGAAATAAAATAAGTGTAGAGGCTAGTGTTTTGTATTGTACAGGTATAGACTTATAAGCTGAAAATAAAAATGCTAAATTCGTTGGGCACTAATCTTTGTCTTCATTTATCTAAACTTCATAATTTAATTGCTACGTCGTTGTCTAAACGTCTGAAAAGCTAATAAAAATCTTTATTATAATGATGCTCTTCATTTAAATTCGCTGGTCATTATGTAGAAGTACCGCTTGAATTCTCACAGGAGCAGCCTATCAAAAATCATCATCCCTTTCTTCCATGCAGATGCCCTTTTTATGAATCGGAAAAGGGCTCTCAAATGCATGCTGAATAGGCGTGCCTTTGGTCAACCAAATACGAGGGACAATGTAGTGAAGCTCTAAAAATAAAAATATTTTCAATTGGTATAACGTATAAAGCCATATTGGAAAATGCCAGCTTGTTGTATCTATAATAACAGATTTGTTCAATAACAGCGACATACATGAGTCTGTAACATATCATAAAGGTATCATAAGCATAAAATGAAACATATATATATATATACATATATACATATATATATAAATATATATATATATATATATATATACATATATACATATATAT
>VCRD01001326.1:20594-41592 GCA_006783055.1 Trinorchestia longiramus
TATATATATATATATATATATATATATATATATATATATATATATATATATATATATATATATATATATATATATATATATATATATATATATATATATATATATATATATATATATATATATATATTGATAATAAAATACATGTGCTTACCGATTCGCTATCACCTTTTTGGACATGCGGTAGAATGACCACCGCTCAGTCCCTATCTGCAATTGGTGATTAAAGATGGATTGGTGTTACACTAGTTTTTTCTATGGACTACACCTCTTCGTTGTCGCGTGTGAGGGACTAGATTAGCGTCTTCATCTGCAACACCACTGTGTTAGCACAGGTTTAACTAAAAATAAACGGTTAACTGGCCCACTCGTACTCTCCGTTCTCCGGTGAGAGTATGAAGTGGTAGAGCTTTGTCTTCATCACCCATCAAAATATCGGTCATATTTCACAATTTGATGTTATTATCACACGCATTAGAAAATTTCATTGTTGTTGCTGATAATGTTATCGAGGGTATATGTTCCTGTACGAAAGGAAATAATTAGAAATAAAGACTTATTCACCGAGTACAGAGTGCAGGTGTGAGGATTCATCAGGATTTCAGTTTTTAGTTTCGTGGATTACATTCAGCAGCGAAAGTTAGCATAAACTATGTAATAAAAAGGAATAATGAAATTTATGACCATTAAAGTGAAATAATATGAAAACGAATACCCAGGACATTAACTATATTAATAATAAAAGATAAAAATAATATGAAATGCTATGAAAACAACACCATCGATAACGCCAGCAATAGTACGAATGGTAATAGTAGTAATGGTAATAACAGTAGAAATAATAATGGTAATAGTAATGTTAATAACTGTAGTAATAATAATGGCATGGATAATCATCATAACAATACCAGCTGTAATATATCACAACAATTTCAACTGTAAAATATCACAGCAATATCAACTGTAATATATCACAGCCATATCAACTAATATATCACAGCAATATCAACTGTAATATATCACAACAATATCAACTGTAATATATCACAGCAATATCAACTGTAATATATCACAACAATATCAATTGTAATGTATTAACAATATCAACTGTAATATATCACAACAATATAGAATGGAATAAGGCAACAGAAATGAGTCGTTTGGCCTATTCTTGAGTTGACACCCAAGTCCCACGCCGTAGTTATCCCCAAGTCCCATACCGTCTCAACTGTAGTATATCACAACAATATCAGCTGTAATATATCACAACAATATCAGCTGTAATATACCACAACAATATCAACTGTAATATATCACAGCAATATCAACTGTAATATATCACAACAATATCAGCTGTAATATATCACAACAATATGAATATAAAAAGAATAAAATTACAGGTTTCAAGGTGTACCGCGTCCCGCGGTGTAGTGGCATCACTGGCGGTTTAATTCTGGTAATTTTACTGGTCCCAAACTTCAATTAACTCCTTGCTTTGCTGGGGGGCACGACGGTCTCCAAAGCCTCATTCATCGGCTTCTCTCTGCTCTACTGGAAACTGAGGGGCTTCATTGACCCCATCATTGAAGAGAGAGTCAGGTTTAACTATGAATTCTCAGTATGCATTCTAAGGGAAGTTTTTATGTAACCCTTGGTCATCAAAATCAATTACCTTTCAGTAAACAGTTTCAGAATTTATTGTACAGTTATAAATTGTATTTTTTGTGCTAGTAAAATGATCATGATTGCGAAATTTGTCTCTAACTGTTCTAGATGATGGTGCTGTTCTTCGTCAAAGTGCAGAGAAAAACTGGCGTAAATCAGAAAGTCTGAACATTTTTCAGCTCCCCTGCAAAAATCTCGCGTATTGAGGGTCGACCGTAGATTTCATATTTTTATTGTTTTTATTTTTTGTTCCATGAAGTGCTTGCTTCATTTATCGATTAATGGAAGTGTTTATACTTCATCGAGCAAAATTGATAGCCTGATGTTTTTGCTGAGAAAAATATGAGGAGATTTTACAGGAAAGATGATTTATACATAAACGAGAACGGAATGGATTTAGAGGGCTTGTCGAAGGCAGATTTATATACATAACTGCAATTATCACAGACAATCTAGAGCAATTTTGTTTTTACCAACTTCACCTGCAAATGATATAGAACATGCAAAAAATGTACATTTCCCTTCTAGGAGAATACAATTCATTTTTTGATCGATATTGAACAGCATTCATTGTTTCAGGAACGGTTTTAATTTTTTTCCCATTGATTTTTTACGTTTCATGAAATTATGTTGAGGCTGTCATAAAATATTAAAATATTATGTTTATGTGATGAATGGAAATTATGAATTTTGGTGGATGTTGTATTATAGTTGAGAATTGAGTAAAATGTTATTCATTTAAAAAAGTTATACAGATGAAGAACTTGAAAAACATTTAATTTAGTAGCTCTGACTCATAGCTCAAATGTTTCAACAGAATGTAAATCTCGAGAAAAAATAAATTTTTCACTTCAACTTGTCACGTTCTTTTGATTTCACTTCCCATGAAAATTTCAGAATTTCATTTCTATATCATGAGAATTATTTCTTAAATCATATTATTATTTCTTATTTATACTGTAGACTGAGCACTGGGCAGATGTACGTATGCATTCTTCCCTATATTCAACATTAGTTCATTCCTAAAACACTTGCCATATCCTATCTTAGTTCACATTTTCAAAGCTACCTCTGTTTAGGTGGCATTAGCACAGTACATATGGTTTTCCAATTTTGGATTTTATGTTCCCATAATACTATACTATACTAGGTGTCCCAAAAATGTCTCGTAACATTTGATAGCCTACATTTCTGATTCAACCTGGAAATAACTAATTTTTTATTTGGAATAGTTTTTGTCATAATCATGAAAACACTCCTGCATAAAAATTAGGCAAAGAGTGGCCGACATCAATTTGAATGTATTATGGCAATAAGTGTTTTAAAAATAACTACACTGTACTATGATTCTGAATTTCATTCTACTTTGATTTTCACAGTGCATGTACATATACTGTACTGTGCAATTATATATTGAGTTGTTTTACTCTACTGTAATAACGTGATGGAGGAAAGTGAAGTTTTTTCCCCTCTCCTGTGCTTATGTTACGCTTATTTTGGTGAAGCAGATGAATTGGATTCGGAACGAGAGATTTAAATGTGTTTTAGTTACTTCATCTCCATCATCTTGCAAATTCTGATTGTTCAATAATTACAACCGGTTTTTTTAATTTCTTATCTCACAGGAAAATTTCAGTTCTTCAGAATGGGTCGCTTTTGAGCATAGTGATCATCGGCGTTGTCGGTTGCACTGTAGCGTCCTACAGTGCCTCTCTCTCCATCGCAGAAGCGTCTTCCTTCAACAGCACCTGCTTCTCGGCAAGCCTTTTCTTTCCTTAACCCTTTAGCGACTAAAAGGACAATTCGGTCGTCTTTCACGGTCTTTGGGAGAATTGTTCTAATAATTAAACAGTGAGCAATATGAGGTTGCTACTTGGTTTGAACGCGGCGGCATGTTACAGCGTCATTCTTTTGGCTGCCTGGCTCTCAGCGTGCTTCATTGCATCAGTTTACAGACGGTCTTTGTGAGCTTAAACGTAGAAACTAGAAAAACAAATTGGTCGCTAAAGGTTTAACACGTTGGTAGCGATGTGTGACACAGTATATTCCAAAATTTCGATGTGTACCACACATGGTGCATGGCTTCAAAAACGATATTTACTTTGAAAAAGCATATACTAAATAAAATTGTGCAAATTTGTTCAAATGACGACATTTATCTATAGAATATTGTTCAAATTATGATGAAGTACGAGTTGCAACAAACGTGATAATTAACCATGAGCTATTTTCAATTATTTCTCAATTCATGAATGAAATCTATGATCAGATCCATCATTTTCACTAGCCAAATGTTACTCCTTGTTTAACGTGATTTATTAAATTACCTATGTAATTTTTCCTTGAATGCATCTTAATTGGTGAAAATTACTATAATCTTTATAATCTACAACCATTCTCAAATTGACATCTAAAATTTATTGATGTACCATTGTGTGTGTACAAATTTCATTAGGAAATTAGAATCAGCTCTCAGAAGTGCAGTTAAAAAAGTATTAGATTACATATACTGATTGTAGCTAATGATAACAGTGGCTTAGTATTCAAGACAGTACAGTAATCGGGAAAGTAAGTAGGTTAATGAAATCTAAAAATATTCTCAAAACACAATGCATTTCTCAGATGCTTCTCTATTATTACTTGAAATAAACAGCAATGCAGTAGGTTTTCGTGCACTGTATTGAATTTACCTTATTTTCTAGTTTTTACTTTTGATAACTGCTTCGTAACAACAAACCTCCGATCCATTTTGAGAAATTGGTTTGTTTTCTTAGTGATGCATCGCTTCAAGGTGTGTATGACGACAATAAATATTTACATCTGAGTGGGAGCACGTTGAAGGTAATAGTCCTCAGACAGTAAAAAAATGTTCCCCTAAATATGTATATGCTCTCTTACTCAGGTTTAAATATTTAAATGTCACCAGATATTAGTTGCTAGATTTAGCTACGGACATCAAAAATATGATCATGGGAGTGACACTTCTTTTTTAAACAGCCTGTTTAAGCTAGTAGATCCAACTTTAGAAAATGAGTTATGGATCTTTATCTGTAAATTTGTATGTCAGTAAATGCACATGTTTTTAAAGAAACAATTCAATTTTCTCTGGTTAATAACTTCTTAAGACAATTTTATGATCGAGTTATTGAGTAGACAATAACGCCAAAATTGCAGCCCGGAAAAATTCATTTCGTTTTATGTTTCCGGTTTACCATCTTTTTCCGATTTTACTCCATTAAAAACCCACGATTTTAAAAGATTCTGTTTGTATATAACAGTTATAAAGTCATGATTTTTGTCTCAATGTTGTGATTCTGAAATTGCGAATGAATTTGAGATAAGTCCTTAAGTCTGTAGCGCTCAGGGGGCTTTTTTGTGAATAATTTAAGTGAGGCTTGGCTTGGAGTTTCGGGCGGAATGCAGTTTATTTACTTTTTTTGCCGTCAAGAAGGCTTACAAGTAATGCCGCGCGACGTACTTGTCTAACTGAGAGACGTGTTTTTTTTATGCCTACAGCAAGCATAAAATACCTTCAAGCTGGGAAGTGCGTACTCTAAACTAAATGTAGATATTAAAAGGGGATTTCGCACATGACTTACACTGAATAAATATATGCTATCAATGGGAGTGAATGTGTGTATTCGTACTTTGAAGTATAGGAATTATGTATAGGGATTACATATACAGCATAATTGGAGACCATACAAGAACCATGGTGACCATACAAAAAGTATGGTGATCATGCAGAAAGCATGGAGATTATACAGAAAGCATGGCGTCATGCAAAAAAGCATGGAGTTCGTACAACACGCATAGGGATCATTCAGAGAGGATGGGGACCACATAGAAAGCATGAAGATCATACAGAAAACATCCGAATACACAAAATGTTAGAATCATACAAAAATCATGGGACTGTACGCAGAACATAAGGATCACACAGATAAATCATCAATTCATTTATTGGCTGAAATATGGTTTCTCAGTTTTAAAATAATATATATGGGAAGATTTATAGTTTTAGAAATTGTGAATCTTTGTATTGTACATATGTTCTTCATGGTGTAGTTTTCCATTAGTCACATCGGGCAGTACGCACATATGTATGGGAATATGAATTATATTTAGCAGATTATAAAAACACTGATTATGCAATGAAGAAATATAGTTGATTTGAAACCTTATCATTCATTAGTTGGACATGTTAATAAATGTGAGATTTAAATATTAAATAAGCATGATATTGTGCAAAACGATAATTTGCAAAAGATTAGTTTGGAAGCAAAATTTTTTAGTGTATCCTCTTAATCAGCTCACCTTACATAGAAAAAAATGAACAATTTAGTTTGTATGGATTAAAAAGTATCACCTTTTAGTAACGTATTACTTGTGTTTTTCACGTTAAATAATACTATTTTGATTCTCTTGATTTTGAATTTGTTTTTAAGAGCATGAGTATCAGAAGTAAACTTAAGAACTGTTCATTCTTTGAGTTTTTTCCTAGACACTGCATGTTGTGCCTTCTCTTCAGAAGCCTCACTACCATAGTAATTATAAATCTTATGAAGACTTTGCAAACTTAGCAAACACTTTAAAAAATTTTACGGGAAAACACCTCATATAAGACCAAATTTTATTCGGCTTTTGAACCGGGGAAGGAAAACACAGTTATTATCTCGCATGTTTTTTTTCTTGAACTTGTTCTTTGAAAGTGAGCAATGAAAATAAAGTGTTTGTCGTAGCAAAAATGAAGATTAGGTTCCTAACAAAACTCTTGTAAAACTGTTGTGTTCAAAGTAAAGGACTTAAGGCACGAATATGTATTATGGTAAAAACATAATAAAACATGACATCTGGAATTAACTTCAATAAAAAATATTGGTGCAAGTTTTTGCTGATTAGAAATATGAAGGGCGCTCCAAGAAATTAGTATTTATTACCTACCCTACTTTGGAATATCGTGAAAATTTAGGGGAATTCATTTTAAGCTTTGTTCATGATATATACATCGTCAATTTGATTGTTGTGTAGTAATAAAAGTAAATTTCAGGCTGTCAAATCTACGAAATTGAATGGAATTTACTTTTTTCAGAAAGTAACAAGAAAGAATGTCACTTCTGAAATGAAAGCAAATAGAAAAATTGTCATTTTATCTGTGTATAAGGATCGTTTGATTTTGCAAGTGAGTCATGCACAGTAGCTGATGTATACAATTTTTTTTAAACCACTTTACAGGTCTATGTTTTCATTCCACACACGATACAAATACAATGTGTGATCTTCTCTAGCATGAAAATTAGCATAATCCATAAAGATTTACAGCCAAAGTATGAACAAATTTACAACCAAACATTGAACCAGGGGAAAAATTAGTGTTTTCAATGCAACACTTCACGACAGTGTTTATTATTGTTTTACATAGAATTTTCTTACCTGACTAAACAAACGGATATTTGCTAAAAATTGAAACAATCACAAAGAATTATTTTTTCAGCCCGTCTTAATAATGTTTGATTCATAATACAAATTTTGCTTTAATGATTTACTTGATTTTTAAAAATTATATAATTAAGTTTTATTGAATTAAATTTCAATTAATTATAGTAATCAATCAATTTTCCAATTTAATTTTTAAGTATAACAGCTTTCTTATCATTCTTATTTCTAAGTCTTTCTAAAAGAATGTTACTTTAATCGACCCAACTTGCAATACCAAATTCAGTTTCATTATAACCACTTGCCTGCAGTGAGATTGAAAATCTAAGAATGTAGCGTCGCTTTTCAATGTTTTCAGTTTTTCAGTGGGTTGCTGTCATTTTCTAAACAATTTTTATGTAATTTCGCATTGTAATGGTTACAAGATACGCCTGTAATTCAAACATATCTTTTCCAACTTGCCTCAATTGATAGTATTTTCATGATAAGTTTTCGGGAAAACCAGAGTGATCGGATGGGTCGTATTAATGCATTACCAGATTTCTGAATCCTCCAAACGTTTTCCAAGCAGAGTAACACTACTTAAGGAAGTCCCTGGTTCAGTGGTTAGCACATCTGACTGGGAAGTAATACTACTTAGGATAGTGTAACAAATAATACAGGAGTTCATGCCGACGAAAGATCTGAATGATTAAAGATTCCTTGTAAAAGAACAGATGATGCTGGTCAATAAGATGCTCTGATTATATACATCAACTTTTATTTGTTACAAATCATTAGTTTTTCAAAGGATTTTGCTACAATATGATGAACGCCATAGTATTAACATGCATATGCATTCTTCCATCAGATGTTATTGTTTTTTTTTCATGACTGCTCTGAACGCATTACCGTTCATGAATAACTCGCTTGTTTCTTGTGCTGGTGTGGCTTTTGCATGAATATAAGAGGCAGACTAAAGGCATGGAAGTCTCCCTCTGTCAGTTTTGCTCAGTTTGGAGTCGGAGAAAAATGCAGTGGCATTTCTTTCTCTTCGTCTATTCAGTTGTTGGAAATGAAGCATTCAGATAGAAGATTCAGATAAAAGAAAGGCAAAAGATTGTTTTGGAATGAAGTGACTCGTCGAGTAAAGTCAGAGCATCACGAAATTAGTTTGCATCCATTTTTAAAATTATAGTTTCATTCATTGTTAACTTTCTTCCTAGTAATTACTTTCTCTTAACGTTCGCGAAAGTATTATGATATTGATCATGCATTTAAGAAAAGGTATAGAGACTTTTAAGACTAAACAGTGTTCAATGCAAAATGCAGTTTTTGCAGATTAGGATGAAATGTAAGTATTCAGGAATTAGAAACACCTCTATGAAAAGTAAGCACAAGCAGAAGAAGTATCTACGTCATTAATATTAGTCCAACTGTGAATAAAAAGTAAATGAGGTTTAGTGATAAACAACTGGAAAATATTCAACACCAACAAAATACTTAATTTCAATTAAAAAAATCATGTTGTTGCCAATTATATTCCATGAGCTCGGAATTCACTCCAATTCAAAGTAAAGATCTGAAATATTTTACAAGCCACATGAACTTCCTGTTCAATTCAAATGATGAAGTTTGTCGCTTCATCTCCAATCATTGAATAGATCGAGAGGTTAAAATGGTTCTCTATTTTCTCTCTGGGTTCTTAACTGAGTAGGACTGAGAGAAGGAGAATTCCCTGCACACTTGTGACTAATGGCTTTAATTCAAAGGAAAGAGTTTGAATGAAGCTCAGCTTCTACAGAAATGATTCGAAGGCTCTTTATGCAAGTGACCTTGCCATGGAAGTTCAGAAAGGAAACTGTGTTGGGAATTGGCTAGCTCAACAGCCTTAAGTTTTGTCTGAGACGTGCTAGCGACTGCAAAAAACAATGAGCTCAACATCCGTAGAATTTAGGCACTCAAAGAATAATGCTCGCACTAAACCCATGTACATTTTTTGGACATGTTTCGTGTATCACTGGTGATTTTCTTCATCTTTATTTAATCAATTTGAATCTAAATTATATTAGGAGTATTTCTTAACTGCACAAGAAGAGTACTTAAACAAATTATTCACCTCTTGGGCAACACGTTAATATTTTTAAAAAAGTGTTCATCATCTGTTCCTCCTTATAATATTTACGTAAATAGAGAATGAAGTTACGTATTAAAAATGAAGATTTTGGGTCTCAGCTAGCGTCATCAACACTAACATTAATACCATCGTTACTGTTTTTATTTATTAGTAATATTCTAATTTTTATTAATAGTTCTATAAAATTATCAGCAATAAACGATAATCGTTTTCATAGTACGTACACCAGGAAAAAGTTCTTTAAAAGTTTATTAAAATCTTTACACCAGTTGTACTCGGTCAAACTGTTCCCTTTCATAAGATAATGAATTCATATCATGTAAAAAACAATGCCAAGCAGATCATGTTTAGAAAATAATCCAAACGAGAACAAAAAACTTCAGCAGATTTCCGGGAATGAATTTAAAATTAAAAAGTCTAAGTTCTGGCTGGAAGAGCGTCCTCTAACTTCAAATTACCCGTCTTGGGCTTGGAATGTTTGTGAAGCGAGGATGAAAGAGATTTTTAAAACCTGATTTTGGAGGAGTTGAACGCTTTTACTGTAGGCATTGTTACTGCTACACGGCTATTATGCTCCTGGTGGGCTTTAGAGCTTTGCAAATTGCCGGTCATTATTACAGAATTTGCAACATTTTAAGTTGCAGCAAATGTGACAGAACGAGTTCTGGAATCGAAAAAAGAGAAGGAGAAATTTCTGCACCTGTTTGTGAACGCGTCTTTGAAAAATTTTAAAGTAGTTTTGCCTGACAATTGTTGTGTAATACGAGTTTTTAGGTAAGTAAAAATGTTTTTTTTACACCTCGTGGTAAGGTTGCTGAGCGTTGAAATAGAAATCACTATGGTCATAAATTTATCTATTAAATAGCTCTTACTAACATTTTCTGCTACTATTGATACAACAAACATATCAGTACGTACTAAAAGAATACAGTTCCCAAAGAAAGTAATTCATGGTTTCGACTTTATTTTGCATATTTCAGTAAGACAATATAGAAGTATTTGCTGCATCTTTTTGTCAGTTTAGATGTGGGGACTTTTTCATGTAGTGCACGAATGGTATACATGTGTGATGGGTCGTAATACCAAGTATTTATATACATTATAATACTCATATGTTACTCCATGTGTGATGCGTGTATTTTATGTTCACACTGCAAGTATAGTATCCAGTATTATTAAAGAACTTAACCTTATACAAACAACAAAATGGTATGAAACCGAAATTATGTACAAAATGACATGTATGTTTTATTTATGAAACATAGAATAGAATATAGAATAGAATGAGGCTATAGGAACGGACCATCTGGCCCATTCTTGGGTCGGATAATTACTTCGATAATTATTCGGTTGTTTACCCAAGTCCCATGCCGTATTTCTAGCCGCGTCAACCATGTCGGCAGCGGGATTCAAACCCGGGTCTTTCCGCTCGCAAGCAGATTCGCTCACCAGTGGACCAAGCTGGTGATGAATAGTATAAGACAATAGTATAAGAGTACATATGATACTTTTATTTTGAGGTTTTCGCCTACTGTACACTTTTGTCTTACCTGAATCTACTGTAATTCGGTTTTATTCAAGCATACAAATGTGTCATATTATTTTAGTGTACCCCGTAGAATATGTACAACATTTCGATAACCTGTTCAGCATTGATATTTTTTCTTCATACCTGAGTCATTTATTCCAAATAATAAAGAAAATTTTCTGGATCGATACGTCCCGTTTTATTCTATGCTTTCAATGTTTTATTTTGCATCAGAGGAGAATGTTAACATTACAATGGCTCTCACGGCGTCATGTTCGTGAGCAAAATTCTTAAACCAACAATCTTTAATACTCGAAATATGATTTTACGATGTAGAGCAGATATATTTTAGCTTTGCAGAGTCGGTATAGCTAAGTCAAGGAGAACAGGTATAGCTTAGCTAAGCAGAGCAGAACAGATATGACTTATCTAAGCAGAGCAGAGTCGTTATAGATTAATCAAGTATAGCAGACATGGTTTAGCTAAGGAGAACAGAGCAATTATACCTTAACCAAGCATAGCAGGCATAGTTTAACTAAGAAGAGCAGCGTTCCATCACCGTAGGATGTATAAGTACTATAACATCAAAGCCATGCCCCTGCTCTAATGTATGCGTCGTTTGAATCGAGCTCAAAGAGTTCTGTCTGAAAAATATGCGACGCGACAGCCCGTGTAGACTGATGGGTTCCTCTTCAATAGCGACGTTGTTCTGGAGGAAATTATTTCACTGGTAGACTGAGCATTTGAGCTCATCAAAATTTTCGATTTCATATTACGGGAGAAGAGAAATCACCACTAACTCTGAATATACAAGTACTTACACACATACACGCACACACTTACAGTATATATGATATATACTTTACGTATGAATATGTATAAGTATTCAGCATTAAAAGAAAATCTGATAAGGTAAAAAATGAATGATCCTTCAACAGTTCAAGGATTCAACGCATAACAGGCAACAGCTGAGCAGTTAATTGTATGTACAAGATCCTCTACTCTATTTTATGAAGGGAAAATCATTTAATATTTGCATTAATCCTCGATTTGTAAGGAAATAAATTGATAATTGATAATTGTTAACATTTCGAACTTATGATACATCGCTGATTTTGAAAATTATATTTTAAAGAATAATTTATTCACTAGAAAGTTTGATTGTAACTTGCTTAATTTTCCAGAACGGATCGCCATCTTTTGCTATTTTACTCGACAAAGTTTTATATAACGTCGTAGATGTGTTAAGTTATTCATTTCAGCTTAAGTTTCATACTAATTTGATCTTCCACCAACTGACTAGATATATTTTTGGCTTATTGGTTGTCAATGATGTGGCAGACAGATTCATAAGATGACCTCCTGTTTAATTTTAGCAAAACGCAGCTTAAATGAAATGGTAAACACTAACTTACATATTCAATACAAGACTTGGGACCTCAATTTAACCAGAAGGAACAGCAGGCAGTGTCAAGACTAGACAAAATTGATAGTTTTAGTTTGACATTTAGTTTAATTTTCAAGCAACATGTGTTTAGCTTCGCAAATTATTCCCTCATGTTGAAACTTGATTTAGTTTTACATATTTCATTTAATTATAAGCAGACACGCGAAGAATTGTATTTGAATTAAAAAAAATCTATTGAAGAACCTTACATATTGCTTACATAGTCATGGTACCATTTAGGAAGCAAATCACGTATGACTTTGAATAGTCATAATAGTCAACCTCTGTGCTGTAATTTATTTGAAAAGAGAAATCACAAACCAGAGAAATGATGCGTCGTAAAACAATTTTTTCCAAATGCCTGTGTTATTCTTTTTTATCAAAAGAATTGTGCATAGAGTTGATCAAGTGGATAAGAGTATCTTTAACGACTAGTGAAGTCTGCTTCTTTTGCGAATGAGTGGACTTAATTAAACAAGACTTAAGCTTCATCCAACGATATAAGGTAACTGCAAAAATTTACATATTTGTTATACGAACGGTACTCGTTTCCAGCAAGAGATCAGACGGTATAATCACCGCTTATTAAAAAACTTTAAAGTCCTTTATGGAATAAATTCAAAATCATGGTTTCGGTTATGAAGCGTGTTTACGACATCGAAATCTCTATTTAGAGCTCAACCACGACCGAAGATTCTCCGTCAGATTCTGAATACTTCTGGGTCATTTGAATTGAAATGTTCGGAAACTGTTGTAAACAGCCAGAGATGATCACAATGAGCATCATTTAATTTCTTTAAAAGAGTTACACAGTTCGCTTGTAGCCATGACAACAGAAGTTCTAGCTGTGCTGTTATCAGATCAAAAGTTTGAATTGATTAACCTTACGGCGGATTTTTGGCTTTCTCCCATTATATAAATTGATAGCCAGATCTTTGTTTATAAATTTAATGCAATTTTTTATAAAGGAATTCAATGAACGCTAAAAAATCAAAATCCTGGGAATGGAAAAATAAGTCGTTGAATTAATTCTTTTTCTGTCGTTTTCACCCAAATTGTATCGATATATGCATAGCAAAATTTCACTGGGTATGAATCTTTTGAAGCAAAGTTTTTAATTTTGAACTTTGTGAAATCATTTCAACTCGCACAGATGTCCAAAAAACGAAGTTGAAAAGGAAAAAGGAAAATTAGTATTAATAACAAACGTTGAAAATTTCGAGGTACCAACAAGATCAAAGAGTCTGAATGTTTTGAACTTGCACTAAAATAGACAAAAGACTGCCGCTGCTCCGATCTAATTCAAATTGAATTGGATGAAGGGACACTTTATTCAAACAGAAAATTCTACGTGGCGATATTTACGATTCAAGCATATTTGCGAAAATAACAATGTGGAGTGACGAGCTTACACAATATAGCATTTTTTTGCAAAACACCACGGAAAACACGTTTATTGTATATGATTTATTTATTATCATGCATTTTTCTCGTACAGTTTAACAACAAAAAGTGCTAAAGAGAAAATAGAACAATCATGGTCCCTTAAATCATGATGACATTGATTTACTTCTCACTCGCGTGTTATTTGAATCATGAGTTTTTATTGTGAAATTGTTTTTCCGTGTATATGAAAGTGCTTACAAAACTAATTTTGAAGTGCTTACTAATTACTGGTAAATTTGATTCTCTACAATGTTATTATGTACATCATTTGGGAAATCAATACCTTCATATATAAATTACCTAACATAATTTCACTGGAATTAACGAAACCATCCTCTGAATGCTATATATCTAATGATTTTTGAAGGTCTATAATTTTTTGTAGAATTTAACCAGCTGAAAGAAAGCACAATTCGGGATTTGCTCAGCTTTTTACGTTTTACTTTGTTTTAACGTCGTAATTAAACCTAACCAAAGTCTATGCCTCAAGCTACAAGTTCGTACAATTTTCAAACTACTTGACTGCTTAAAGAACAAAGTTCTACGTTTATGTAATCAACTAAAAGAAATACAGCGAGCCTGAATATAAAATACGACTGTTCACATTCAAGTGATGCGTCTGTGATGTTATCCAACCTGTCAGTTCACCCTGCTTTACAAATCGTAAGATTTATGAGGGATAATGGTAGGAATACTTCAACGATTATCTCAAGAATGCTCTTTCGGTCCGTAGTTAGAACACAAAACTTTCCTTTTGTTCAGCCAATTCCACAATTATATCTGGTGAACAACAGGCACACAAGTCCTTAATTCAAGCTCCTACAACTTTTTACATGGCTAACTTTTGCGATATCCAGATAACAAAATTGATCAAATTGATCAGATACTGAAGTTCTTTTAGCGTCTCTTGGTTTGGCTAACAAACAAGACAAAATGACGACCTTGTGTTCCTACAAAGTTTCAAATTGTTGTTCAGAAGTCCAGTTACCGTTGAGTTAGAGAGCTTCTTGCTCTATCGAATGGCAATAATTTAGACTTAGAAAAGCAACGAACCAGCGACCAGCTCGTGATTTCGATTATTTTCCGGGGATTCTTGTGGAATGTGACTTTTGCAGAGATGATTGATGGTATATTTGTTAGTTTAAAGCAACAGTTAATTCATTCATAATATCTATTTTTAAAAGCAATATCTACATATATAATCGACTATGTATCTCCATCTTCCTGTATCTTTGTGCGTCCGTCCCAATACTTCAATATATCACTAAAGGAAAAGGATTTAACTGATATCAGAACAGGTATGCATGTATTACATAAAAGCATTGTATTGTGTAACCAATGGCACCGGATCACTATAAAACACGTCATTTTTTCCGTTATTAACTTTTTTCTCTTACACGGCCATGTTATTGTTAGGTAAGATAGAAAATGAAAGTTCTGTATATATTCAAGAAAAATATTCTGATTCTGATGGTATCACGGGTAAAACTGAAAAATTCATTTTATTTCATAGATCCTTAATTTTATCACTTTTAAACCAAGAAATTTCAACGGGTACTATCTGGGCCATATTATCATTAGATTAGATACAGAGTGGTAGTAATGTATACAGTAATAAAAAATATTCATTCAAAATACAATTATTCGTCGTAAATCGTTCATATTTATAATAATTTCAAATTGGTCGAACTAAAATCGTAGAATTTCGACGGGAACTGTCTAGTTTGTAAGAAGTATAACATTGCTCTCTGGATGAATTTAGCGTCCACAACCCCGTGAGTTTTGCTTGCATGAACCCGTGAATTTAGCATTCACGAATTAGCAAATTAAGCGTTCATCATCTCGTAAATTTAGGGCTCAAAGACCCACGAATTTTGCTTCCATGAATCAGCAAGTTTAGTGTTCACAATCCCTTGAATTTATCTCCAACGAACGTACGTATTTAGCTTTTATACATCTGAAAATTCATTGTTCACGAACCTGCAAATTTCACGTTCACAATATCTTGACTTCTACGATCATGAATTTGCAAATTCAGCGTTCTCAAATCTGCAAATTTACCGTTCACGAAACCGTATTTTTCAGAATTCACGTATCCGTTAATTTAGCGTTCTAAAGATTTGACAGTTGTCAAAACTATGCTTGATCGTAACAAGTTGATTAAAATGATCCTAAAATAAGCACTGTTTATTAATGAAAAATATTTATTAGCTATGCCATAAATATTTTTCGTATATTCTGTAGAGTTTTTGCGCTTACTCCAAATACACAAACCTAATTAATATTTATTTGTAAGCTTTTCGTCTTTTTTCCATCACATGTTTCTGGAACAGCAACCTTTTCTACACGAATATTTTTCAGTTTTGTTGTTCAGCGTTTCAAAATTAAAATTTGATTTGATTAAATAACAAGGAATGCTAAGAATTTTATTAGTGAAAATAGAATGAAATAGAATGTGGTAACAGGAACTAGCCTTTGATTCATTCACAGGCTGCTACCTGAATTCTTAAAATGTAGAAATGTAGGAATTATTGAGATGTAAAACTTTTGAACTTGAAATGCAGAAATACAGAAATTGTTTGAATGTAGAATCCAATTCATTAGCTTGAACTTTTGATAGAAACTGAGTCGAATACATAAGACACATTTGACACATATATTTATATATATTTACTTGTACTTATTTTAACTCTCTTGTATAAAGAACAAAATTTCACGTCGATTATTGTGTTGGCAATTTGCAAATAATGTACGAGAATAGACGTAAATGTTGCGCTAAATACAGGTTGGTATGAGACTCTAAAGTATTCTTAAGTACTTGATGCAGAGCATGCTGGGACAACCTTGCAATCTGCTAACATTGTAGCTCAATTTAAACATTTCTTTTACCATGCATCGGACTCTTGGTTATCACAGACTCGCCAAGCACGTTAAAACTTTCCATATAGTTTATGAAACAAAATACCTCAAAGGTAATTTCCTAAAAAAGACAGGCAGATACATAACAGATCATTTTTAAATTAAATTCATTAAAAAATTCATACATCATTCCGTAATTATTTCATATCGTTAGCTTACATATATGACGGAAGTTTACTTCAAGTCAATGCTGTTTAGATTTGTGTTAATATCATTTCTATATCGAACAATATTAATCATACAGCAGTAAACTTATACCTATGTTTAATTTTTAATACTCCCACAGCAATGCGTAGATCTGTTTCAAATTGTATCTTCAGGCAATATAGGCATCAATAATATATGAAAACTCTACGGATTTTGCAACCAATATTTAAGTATGTTTCAACTCCTATAATTAGGAGCCGATAATAATCACAATAATTAAAATAATAATAAACCTCTCGATTCTACTCAGTTGATGATGAAAATTGATGTAGTCATTTTGAAAACGGTATAAATCACTTGAAAACTCAACGAAGATCAATTGTTTTAGCATACACGTATCTGCATACGTATACTTCAAAATACACGCACTAGCCGATAGCTATGACAAAAAATATATCATTTGTAAGATTTAAAGCATTCACCACTATATGAATCTTTTTCTGAAAAGCTGTTCCTTGTGATCTTTCCCATTTTCTAAAGAGCATAACATTTCCTTGCCGTGTTGCTAAACTTTAGCCATTTCTAAATGTTGCTCATTTCAGGTCTTCAGGTCATTTAAAAAACCAAACGAAAAGAACTTGCTGAATCGGTGAACAAGAAAAAGGCCGCCTTTATGTGCTAGATTTTTTTGATGACGGTCATAAATGATTCTGAAGCGATGGACGCAATCAGAAGAATTTGACTGGTCGAAGAGCCAGAAATTTGAGCTTCGAAAGAAACACGATAAACGAACACAAATTGTGGCCAGTGCAGAGTTATACTGTGCATGCCTAGTAAATTTATCAAAAAATAAATTGGCGTGGTGCTTTTTGAGAACATTTTCTAAGGAACTCTTTCTGTTACGGGTTTCTTAACGAATTTTAATTTAACCATTAGTTTTCGAAGGTTGTATTTAAGTTAGACTTTTTTTCTAGTGGTTTGAGTGTTGTGTGATGAGAATTATCGAGGATCAAAAAACTTATGACAATGAACATAGTTATTAATTGAAAATTGCCAACAAGAATTACATACATCTAAAAAAAAGTACTGTTCTACGACGAAAATTACAGAAGGTCAACACAGTAATCAAAATTAACTTGGCCCTAAAAAGGTTCTACAAACTTTGATTGACATAATTTCGTGCATTTCATGCAATGTTTCTTGTGCCACTATGTTTCTTGTGACACTATAAGTTTGAGTGACCCAATATTAAAAATATTATTACTCACTACTCGTAGATGTGTTCTGCTTCGCGTATAATGATTTCTGTCACTGATCTACATCATTAACTTTGCCTCATTTCTTTCGGTTTATTTTAATTCTTATAGATCTATAACTTTCCTAGTGGTATTTAATAACATTGAAAGCGTGAATAATGGAAGATTTTGGTAATAGACTCTTATGTACCTAAAATATTTTGAATACTTCCCCAGTTCTCTGCGTAAAATTTTCAGGAGTGTTAGCGCAAACACAACTGCCTGTTTACCCTAAAATCCCAGTCGTGAATTTACGTCCCTTAAAATAAACGTTCAGGTCATGGTCAGTCGTAAAGTCGTAGCTCCGACGGTTTACGACAATATTAAAGGAGGAAGTTTAACAGATATTTCTCTCGTTTACGCGAACGCAAAGTGAAATGTTGCCGTTACGCTTTTAATTTACCTCTTAATTCGAGTTCTGTGTTACTGTAAGTTAGAGTCGAGTTTGTTTTTTCCTTGTTGGAGCTCAAAGAAATTGACGCAGGCAATTTATTTTCCCCCAACTCGAAATTTTCAAGTTGTTCTGGTTATTGGTTGCTCACAGGAGTGTTTTTTCAGCTTCACAAGAAAATTTTCCTTTCCGTTTCTCTTGAGTTGTAGATCGAAAAAAAATCGTTGTGCTTTTGGGATGAATTATGATGTTATCTTTTGGAACACAAGACCGTAGCATATGAGGTTTTGTTCTGAAAATATCTGTAGATGTTTTTTTCGTTTGCAAGTTGAGTATTCTCAAGTCGTTAGGATTTATTAACGTGGTTCTGAAACGATGAGGAAATTATTTGATTGTTAAATCTTGACTATTTTTTTTAATTCCTTAAATGGGATAACTAACTTGGATTTGTTTTGTACATTTCCATTGTATTTTTTATACGAGCACTGTACAGCAAAAAATACACGAAAATATTGGTGTTATTTTGTTCGTTGTTTTATGTAGTCTAGCTAAATTCACTCATATTAAATTCTGTTAGAGGAAAACTTGATTAATTTATATTCAATAATGCTGTTTACAAGGTAGCTATTCAACAGGGAATTTTCCTGTATTGAAGAGGTTAAAATGACTAGAGACAAATCCATCATTGTACTGAACGGGTGACAGTTTTTTATACTGTATTATCGTACATGTGAGTGCGAAATGTGTTTGTACTATCATTTCTATTGAAAACTCATGACTGTCTTGAACATTGTTGTATAGCGCGGGCAGTTGGGATGCGCTTATAATCTACATATACATGGTGGCGCATAAGTAACGCATCCTTTTAAGAAATTAATAATAAATAAAGTATTACTGCAATATACACTGGGTATCTGTAGACAGGATACGACATGTAAATAAACTTTAAGAGTTCCTCTATCGTTTTCAATTATCCCCATCGTTATACCTTTCATAGTTTATTTATTATTAATTTTTTAAAAGGGTGCGTTACTTATGCGCCACCCTGTATATTCGACTATGTATCTCCATCTCGCTGTATGTGAGTCCGTCCCATTACTTCCTATCTATTACTGAAAAAAAATTATTGAACTGAAATCAGAACGGGTATGCATGTAGTATAAGCATTGTATTGTGTATACCAAAAGCGTTCGATCACTATAAAACACGCCATTTTCCCCTTATTAGCTTTTTTCTTTTACACGGACATGTTATTGGCAGATAAAATAGAAAATAAAAGTTCTGTATACATTCATGAAAAAGATTCAGATTCTGATAATACCGCAGGTAAAAGGGGAAAATGTATTTTATCATATTTGATAGATCCTTAATTTTATCACTTTTAAATCGAAGAATTTCAACGGGTACTGTCTTGGCCATGCTATCGGTAAACAAGATACACAATGGACGTTCTGTATATATTAATGAAAAATATTCATCTAAAGCACAATTTTTCGTCACAAATCTTTAATGCTTTCATCTTTATAATAATTTCAAATCAGTAAAACTTAAACAGTGGAAGTTCCACGGGAACTATTTTGCGTGTTTTATAACACGTTTGCTGGTAGTTGTGACAATTTTCAAACACATCATGCATACATAATAAAATATGGTAATTTAATTTTATTACTAATACCTTAATACGTACCTTAATACGTTAAATTGGTAAGAACAAAGTGAACTGTTTAGAGAAAACACAATAAACGGCGAAGCATTGTAGCTGTGATGGCGCTTTCCTATAAAACACGATAATGAAGTCTCATTCCTCAATTTACGACGGTGAAGTGTCATTCCTCAATTTACGACAGTGAAGTGTCATTCCTTAGTTTACGACAGTGAAGTGTCATTCCTCAATTTACGACAGTGAAGTGTCATTCCTTAGTTTACGACAGTGAAGTGTCATTCCTCAATTTACGACAGTGAAGTGTCATTCCTTAGTTTACGACAGTGAAGTGTCATTCTTTAATTTTCGACAGTGAAGTGTCATTCCTTAACTTACGACAGTGAAGTGTCATTTCTTAATTTACGACAGTGAAGAGTGAAGGCAGAAAGTGTTATCAGTCAGATGAAGAATGAAAACTGAATTCATTACAGAGGGAGCTTGGATGGTCACGTGCCTTTCCGAAAAAAAAGAATAAAAGAACACGAGCAGGTTAGAGTACGCTGATAAAATGATCACAGAGTCTTTTTAATATGGGCTTTTAAATTCCTGGATGAGGAAGGGAAGACGGGTAAAGAAAAACAATGTTTTAAAAGAGTGGAAGTTTACCTGTTAATTCAGTAACCTTAGAGTACGATGCTGCATAATATGAAGTCATTAGCATAAATTATACATAGCTGAGCAGTGAAGTGTTCTGAAGAAAAAAAAAATTCAAGAACAACATTAACATAGGTATAAGTGCATGGAGTATCACTCGTGATATCCTATAGGAAATTTAATTTCATAAGGCAGGATTTATAAACCAAGTGTGATTTCAAGTCTTGAATCAATTAACATTTGTGAATTTGATTTTGGTCGCGCGTCATCAGGTGAACGAAGGAAATTTTGATGCACAATGAGTCCTGTCAGTGG
>VCRD01001326.1:67289-112752 GCA_006783055.1 Trinorchestia longiramus
AACTCTAATGTGATTCATGTGAGGCGAAGAAACTCTAATGTGATTCATGTGAGGCGAAGGAACTGTAATGTGATTCATGTGAGGCGAAGAAACTCTAATGTGATTCATGTGAGGCGTAGAAACTGTAATGTGATTCATGTGAGGCGAAGAAACTGTAATGTGGTTTATGTGAGGCGAAGAAACTGTAATGTTATTCATGTGAGGCGAAGAAACTCTAATGTGATTCATGTGAGGCGAAGAAACTCTAATGTGATTCATGTGAGGCGAAGAAACTGTAATGTGGTTTATGTGAGGCGAAAAAAGTGTAAATGCAGCTCGTTTGAGACGTAGAAAAGAGACATGTCGCAGGCAGGCAGAGTGTTCAGTTTTGTCATGTTTACCATAGCTTTAAGTGTAGCACTTCATTAGTGTCACATTTCTGTTCCTTCCATTGATAAAGATGTTAAATGCTAAGAATCTTTCGGCTTTTTAGAATCCATCTATTTTATGTATTTTTTAGGAATTGTCAGGTATGAGAGGAAATAATTTTTTTCCTCTTATTTCCTCTCAATAAGTTATTTAGAAGAAATTTTCATATTCCTGTTTACTAAATTTTCGACCGCATTTTCTTTATTAAATAACATTTCAACGTAACTCAACACCTTCTATTATGCATTTGGTCTTTATAGTTTAAAACGTCGACTAGACACTAATATCATAGCCCAAGTCAATTTGCAAATGTATTCAGAATATTATTGAAGATTTAAGAGAACATAAAACTTAGTTTTATGTACAGATGATAATTTTTTAAGCGCCTCGGTATGAATTTAGTTCATGTTATTATACTCATTCAGTTTGAGTAACTGCATGTTACTAAAACAAGAAAAAAACAATAATTTTCCAAAATAAGTGAGATATTGAGATATTTCTAAAATTTAGACAATAATATCTTCAACTGGGGCAGAATATATGTTATTTTCTTAATAAATTTAAACGAACTGAAAACCATTCGGTTCGATGAAAAATCATGCTCATTCATGTTTCAAATACTGAAGTTCAAAACTGCCAATTATCATACAAAGGGCCCTGAAAAATTTAAAGTCACATGAACTTTTTTCGGGCACCTGATATAGTATATTGCAAAAATATCAAACAAACAAACAAAAACGTATATTTCCAATAAAGTTGGTACATAAGAAATGTAACAGCATTGGTTTTTAAAAATGCCTTATCATCATCATAATGCCTTATCATAATCGTTGCAGACGTATCCAATATACCATGTATTGGAATATTACAAATTTATACTTCAATTTATTTTTTCCATTGAATGCATGAGAAGGAAAAGTATAATCATTTACTTTTTAATAGTCATCACTTGATAAAAAAAAATTCTCTTTCATGTAGCGGGGCAGTAATAACTCGCCCTGGCACCGCTGAATGCCATTTCCTTTTCTTCAACCCAGCCACTTAAGCCTGTTAAAAGAGTAGCAACAATACATGTAGTGTCAGTTTTAATAGAAAAATCGTCGTATAAAAACTTCTTGAAAATAAATATTCAGAAATATACATTTCAGATAAATTTTGTACGGGATGATAGTAGAAATGAAATCATTACTTCAAAAATAAATAGGCAGTACTTGTAACACCTTAATAGTATAGGAACTGGAACGTCTGTCTGCTGTGCTGCCATTTTGGATTTTCTGTGTTTTAATATGTAATTTAGAATGTGCTCACGTACACACCAATGCTAATATATAGCAAAATTCAAAACAAATGATTAAATGGATGCCTCATCTATTATCACTCAAGTGCCGCGAGATGAGGATCATGTGAATTCACACCCACCTCCCGATAGAGGTTTGTATCGCAGTTCAACTTTGCCTTCATATCCGCCTGTTTTATTTCTTTCGTTTTTTTTGCGCTTAAACGCCTAATATCTGAATAGTAAAGTCCTACTGTCATTTTTCTGCTAATCCTAGCAAGAGCAACTTTTGTTAATTAATTTCTACGTTAATTGTCAGTAAACTTTCTTACCTCCCTGTGTAAAGAACTAATAATTCACGAATATACTAAGCTACCGAATTAGTTCAGATCCTATTATGACTCTACATTACACGTATTGTATTTAATAAATTGTTTTTAATGTATCAATATAACTTCAATAAGTTTACCGAGGTTTTAGCATATGGGCACGTATGTACATCTGATCCATTAATAATGTTAAGGTGGGGCTGTTGCTTTAACCAACTTTATTGGAAATATACGTTTTTGTTGTTGTTTGTTTTAAAAACTGGCTGTCATCTGTCAATCCACTCAAGTCATGTAGTATGTTAGAATAAATATCTAATATATATGATCTTTATTTTTTGTTGTAAAGTAAGATAAAGTAGTTGTGATGACTATTTTCTTTAAAGTCTGGTAGGATTGTTGTTATTTTACTTTCAATTTGGGTATATTGATATCCAAAATTAATTTTGAATTGCCTCTGATGTTTAAAGAACATATGCCTGTTTAGTAAAGGCCGTGTAGACTGTGGTTACTTGTAGCTTACGATAGGCATGGAAAATACGGCTATTCTGCAACTAGATGGTATAACTAGGTGTAAATGAATTGCTAGGACAAAATTCATGATAAAACATAATTGAACTTTGTTTGTATCCTGTAATAATATTTTATAATAATATTATTAAAAGAAATACACCTAGCAACAGGTGGTTTTTCAAAACTAAAATCACTCAAGGAAATGAAATTTTATCCTATGAGAGTTGGTCTAAATATGTTGTGTGATTTTGAACTATTCTTCAAATTGAACAGTTAACATTAGTAGTTCAATTAAGGACAATGCATGGGACTTCGGTATTGAACCAAGAATGGGCCAAACGGCTCGTTCCTATTGCCTTATTCTATTCTATTCTATTCAATGTTATGAGCAATGGGAATGGGTTGTAGCTCTGTCACATTTGCTACAGATTTCCCTACCAAAGAAAGACTAATTTTGATGAGTACAGTGAAAATTACATGAACTTTCTTATTATGCAAGTGATAATTTGTGTAAAATTTTATTTAGTTAAAGTATAACTTGGTCCTTCATGTTAAGGTGGAAACCTTTCAGAAAGAAAATTACTTATTTTCCCCACAATGATTAGAATTGCAAATTTTCTTCACAATGATTAGGATTGCAAATTTTTTCAAGAATGATTAGGATTGCAAATTTTTTCAACGATGATTAGGATTGCAAATTTTTTCAACAATGATTAGGATTGTAAATTTTTTCAACAATGATAAGGATTGCAAATTTTTTCAACAATGATTAGGATTGCAAATTTTTTCAACAATGATTAGGATTGTAAATTTTTTCAACAATGATAAGGATTGCAAATTTTTTCAACAATGATTAGGATTGCAAATTTTTTCAACAATGATTAGGATTGCAAATTTTTTCAACAATGATTAGGATTGCAAATTTTTTCAACAATGATTAGGATTGCAAATTTTTTCAGCAATGATTAGGATTGTAAATTTTTCTCAAAATTGTCTAGTCAAATATTATGTTTGCAAATTTGCTGCACAGCAATTATTATTACACAGTGGCTCAAGTGCACAACTGATGTGCTGTTGTTGATGTTTGTTTACAACTAAAACATGTGATGTTTGAATGAAGTTCAGGCTGATGATGGAGCCTTAATTGGTTAAACAGAAGATAAGCCTTGAATAGAATAGGAATTTATAATCTTTTTGAACTTGGTTCTTAGTTCATTTCATTAAACTTCATGTCTTTATTAAGCAATTAAGGTAATTATTAATAAAGTAGGAATTACCTTACACATACATGGTGTTCCTGTCCATCAGTGGTTGCTTGCCATGGCAAATTTTGTGTGAGATGTAATGTCATTTTTTGGAAGTACAACACAACTCATCTTGGAATATTGGTTCACTAATTTTCCAGTGTTTAGAGCAGAGCAGCTTATAATTTTTCATAGTACAGGGTACTGCAACATAACTTCCTCCTTTTTTTGCCCTTCAAAAAGTTATGAAAAAAGGAAGTCATGTTGTTACACTATGTATATTCATGTAAATGTATACATGTATTAATTGTTGAAACAAAATGTGTAAAAAAAAGTCATGTTGTTGCACTATGTATATTCATGTAAATGTATACATGTATTAATTGTTGACACAAAATCTGGGAACATCTCCCTAGTACAGGCCACACTGTTCCTTCACTCTTATGCTCAGCACACAAGCATCAAGGATGTGTGTGTGTGTTCTTTTCATGCTCTAGGTGAATGACACTTTTATATTAATAAACAATATATTTTGATCATGCTACCCCTTCTAAAAATCTTTCTAAAATTTTAAAAATGTACTGCAGATGTTATGTGTGGCATTGGGCTTTTGATAATTTGAGTGATGTCAGTAACAGCAACAATATTAGTGATCTGACTATATAATTCTATTTGTTGCACTCTTGGTTACAGTATGATTAGGGAAAGCTTTGCCAAATATTCCAAGCCCCACTATTTAGTGAAATGCATATTTAATTGTGCATTTGGTTAACATGAAATGCACATTTTGCAGGAAATCCTGGTGTCACCAGCACCAATAGCAACGGTGGGACGAAGAAGGGGAACCACAGCAACAGTAGCAGTAGCAATAGCAGCTCAGGCAGCACCAATAATTTTCTGAAGCGGCTTTTCTCGTGCTGCTGGCGCAGCAGCGGAGGAGAGGATGGGGATGATTGTGCCCCAAATGGCACTGCTGCAGGCAACACAGCAGTCAGTGCAGCTGCTGCAAATGGGGCCAATGGGGCTTGTCTGCCTGAAGACAGCTCAGCATTTGCCTTGCCTGCCTCAACGCATCTCTTGCCCCCCATACAAGAAAGAGATGTCAACAAGAAATGCATGGTTATTGACCTGGATGAGACATTGGTCCATTCATCATTCAAGGTATTGTACTTGTCTTAACTCACTGAGCTTCATTCTGCTGTGTAGATGTCCAGGAATATAAATTATGAAATATTTTACAATTTTTATGGTAATGTATTGTGCCAATTTTTGTTTCAACATTGATTATGTCATGTGAGATTACCTTGTGCTTAAAATATGAGAAACTATGTGCTATTGCAATGCTATTCACTTCTGTTTCAATGATGAACAGCTCTTCAGTTAACTATGGCTATCAAATGATAATTATTTTGGATTTAATAGTGAACAAATTATGCTGCCACTTTTTTCAAGTGACTTGCACAAGCCCATCAAACACTGTTTGTTTGTTCCCTCTTCAATACTCTCTTAATAGAGAGGTCTTATTTCAGTTCAAAAGAACTAACCAAAAATGGCATAAGCATTTTCTCAAGGAACGTAGAATGTATTTTTATAAACTTGTTTTTCCTTAAACTAGGCTTTTTCTGTATAGTAAACCCATAACAACAGGTTGTTTGAGGTCTCTGTGTGTTCCAAGATGAATCATGTTCTGTAAATGTAGTCTACATGATACATAGTTCATGTACAAGTATCATGTACAAGTTTGTGTGTAAGGAATTGTTGTAACTGCATTTCTGTATTTCTAATATTTATGTCTTATCTTTCCAGCCAATCAGCAATGCTGACTTTGTAGTACCGGTGGAAATAGATGGCACTGTACACCAAGTTTATGTTTTGAAGCGTCCAAACGTCGATGATTTCCTTCAGAAGATGGGAGATCTTTATGAGTGTGTGCTCTTCACTGCAAGTTTAGCTAAAGTAAGTCTGCTCTTGGATTTTTAACTTACACAGCAAAAGGAAAGATTTTTCTCAGTAATTATTTGAAAATATTCTTTCAAATTTGTTGTATTATTGTATTTTGTTCACCAATTCATGGCTTATAAATATTTGATGCAGTTGGTCATTGAAGCAACAGTCAGGCTTAAAATCGTTGTTGAAATTTTTATTAGAGACTTTAATCTTCATTCAAAAGCTTGATAATCTTGATGAGAGTTTAGAAAGCTTTCAAAAATGTTCACAACAAATTTCATTATTAACACACACAACATATATGTATTAAAATATGAGCAATATTACCACTAATTCTCACACTGTTTTTTTGACAGTATGCTGACCCGGTGGCGGACTTGCTCGACAAGTGGGGCGTGTTCCGAGCTCGTCTGTTCCGAGAGTCTTGTGTCTTCCACAGGGGGAATTACGTTAAAGACCTCAGCAGACTTGGCAGAGAACTGCACCAGGTCGTCATCATGGACAACAGTCCTGCTTCCTACATTTTCCATCCAGATAATGCGGTTAGTGGTCATAGCTACGTGGGGGATCCGTGTTTACTGAAGTGAACACCAGTGGACGTGTGGTCGTTTGAGGAAAAATACTAGTATTCTGTGGGTGTGTGTTGTCCTCTGTGAGAAATTAAACTAGGAACATAATAATAATAATAGTATTGTGATTGTAGGTGCAGTGGTTAAACTAGAAACATAATAATAATAATAGTATTGTGATTGTAGGTGCAGTGGTTAAACTAGGAATGTAATAATAATAATATTGTGATTGTAGGTGCAGTGGTTAACTAGGAATGTAATAATAATAATATTGTGATTGTACGTGCAGTGGTTAAACTAGGAATGTAATAATAATAATATTGTGATTGTGGGTGCGGCGGTTAAACTAGGAACATAATAATAATAATGTGATTGTAGGTTCAGTGGTTAACTAGAAATGTAATAGTAATATTATGATTGTAGATGCCGTGGTTAAACTAGGAATATAATAATATTATGATTGTAGATGCCGTGGTTAAACTAGGAATATAATAATAATATTGTGATTGCAGGTGCCGTGGTTAAACTAGGAATATAATAATAATATTGTGATTGCAGGTGCCTGTTTCGTCCTGGTTTGACGACATGACCGACACCGAACTGCTGGATCTCATACCCTTCCTGGAGACGTTGAGTCACGTAGACAGCGTGTACGGCGTCTTGAGAAGCGCGTCTCCCTACCCTCCCTTGCAACAGTTGTCAGGCAACAGCAGCGTCCCTTCCTCTGCCCTACACGACGGCTCCTCCAATGACAACAACCTGCCGTCAACCAACAATAACTCGATGGTGTCTGAGTCGAGTTCCATGTCTCCGATCACGCAGCTACATCGACCCGACAGCGATATGAGCGCCACCTGAACGTGCTGCCTTTGCTAGCTCCTTTTTTACCGCCATTTGTATTGTGTGCAGTGCATTCATAGTTAGTCATTTGGTGGTGTGTGTCGCCGTCGAAACCCCTGATGAACATCATTTTTTGATCAGGCTGCAGTGTTGCAGTTGCGCATTAAATGTGTGGTGGTGAGAATTACACGCCTGTTTCTTGGGAGGAACATTTTCTCCGTATGAACAGTGGTAGGTAGACTTTAAGAACCCCCTTTGCGCTATTAATTCACGCCGCACTTTGTCTCTCCCATGGTGTGAACCATAGCAATACCTCCCGCTCTTTGTGCCAATTTTGTGCGAGCAGTGCAAATTACGACGTTGCGAGCTGTGCATATTACGACGTTGCGATCAGTGCAAATTACAATGCTGCGAGCAGTGCAAATTGCAACGCTGCGAGCAGTGCAAATTACGACGTTGCGAGCAGTGCAAATAACAACGCTGCGAGCAGTGCAAATTACGACGTTGCGAGCAGTGCAAATTAACGATGTAGTGCGACTCGCACTCCCGTCTCCGGCGTGAGTATGTGAACGTGTGCAATGTATTAAGTTCTATTTTATGATCCTTTTTCCTGTTCTCTGTGTGACCTCCTGGAACTTCCTTATTAGGTTTCGTGTGGCGCGCACGTTGTCTTCCCAACACGCTGTTCTTTTCTTTAATGAGTTTTCCAAGCAGGTTTCTTTTACAGTAAATATCTTCTGAGTGTGAAATTTGATTATTGATTTGTACTCTCAAGATTTTCACAAGTTTTTCTCTCGTAGATGAAAGCAATAAAGTGGTGTAAACTGTCTAGTTAAGAACGTTAGTTGATGTTGACGCGACTGACTGGAAAAACTGACGTTGTTTTCATTGTGTCCTAAAATATTTTATGCTATTTTTCCATTTTTGAAGCGTGATCTAATCTAAGATTAGTAACTATTGTTATATCCTGAGAAAGGTCTATAAAATTATTATATATATGTATATATCATGCGTGTGTTTGCAACTGCTGCTTGCCATGCATTGTTTTGCGTGCCTCTTCCTTGCTCAGCCCCAGTTCATTAATATCTGTGGTGTCCTGGGACGTCTCTGGGACGTTTCAATGTTAACCACAACTGCGAATTTCTTCCCTCGTCAAGCCGAAATTTCTTCTAATCGTTTCCTCTTCTCTTCATGTCTGAGGTAAGTTTTGTGTTAAAATTGCCGGTCACACGGTGGAGATTATCTAGGTTTGGCTAGGGAAAGCCAAATGCTGATGTTCCTATAAGGGTTTCAATTAATCCAATCAGTGACTTTGAATTTTTTCAAAGTATAAATGAATTTTACAAAATACTTGACAAAGATTCTCCAGATATAAAAATTTTCGTTCTTCACACACGATATCCTTTATAAGTTAAATCTGCCGTGCTTCTGTACGCTTGGGTTTTCGATTATTAATTACCTGTTAGAGGTACATGTATTTTGTCTCCGTTCTGCTCTATCGACTGTTCAGCCAGCGTCGACTTCAAATAACCAACAGCTTGGTCTCTAGTAACGGGATATCTAACTAACTTAGTTACTCTTGTTCAATTTTTGTACATATAATTATCTCAAGTAACAAATCATATCATCCGTACTCTTACGAGTTTTTCTTAATAGGGGCATAAATACGCAATCTGCTCCATTTATTTTGATTAATCGCCATGAACACAAGGTGTGTCGGGTCAGTATTTCATCTACTGGCTGTAAAAAGTTACTTGCCCGTGCTGCGCTCCATGTTTAAGGGTAGTCGACACTAGTTTCTGACTAGATATTAAAGTTCACTTTCATTTCGTAGGTTGTCTCGACACTTTTGTACAACTTCATGTACATGCTGAGTCTTGAAACGTCTTGGACGTACTGAATAGATGGCTTGGCTCTGGGTCTTAATGATGCGCTTCTCAACGTCTTTGGATCGCTCTGTAAATGGCGTTAGTACTTAGCGAATTTGCGTTCCTCTTTGGAGCTTTCTATTATATGTATTGCCCTTTATTTCTTCGATTGAAAACGTGTGCGTGTGCAGATGCACAGTTAATGTGGGACAATTGCATTACTTCGTGATACACAAATTGATTAATTTTATATAGTTTCTCGTCTGAAAATTTGCAGCGTCACCAATGTTCAGTGGAGCTACGCAGTTCCACTCGCCCTCTTTTTAGTAAACTTCCTGTTGTAAAATTTCTGCTTTTACTTTGATTAAAGTTTTCTTTGTCTGCCATTGGCTGTCGAATATTAATGTTAATATTCTTAATAATATTAATATTGTGTACACGTGACGGAGATCATAAAAGGCTTTCAAGCAACCAAGGTAACGCTGGACTTCTCTCAAACAACTATAATTTGTTATTACAGGTTGCACTGAAACTTATTCTTACGCTCACAGAGCACGAAATTTAAATTCTTTGATTTTTCCTGTAATTTTGTGTTCCACTTGAGGCTTTAACTTTTTGGAAGCGGGTTAGAAAATTTAAATTTTGATTTTTCCTACAATCTTGCGTTCCGTTTGGGGCTTCAACTTTGTGGAAGCAGGTTAGAAAATTTAAATTTTGATTTTTCCTACAGTCTTGCGTTCCGCTTCAGGCTTTAACTTTTTTGGGGCTGGTTGAATTTGAGTCGTGTCGCCAGTGTTGCACCGAGTTGGATTGATGAGCCTTCTTGAAAAGAGTTTGAACGGTTTTTCTCCCGTAGGTTTGTTAAGGACTATTGCTTGTGTAGTGATGTGGTGGACAATCTCAGGTTTAACTTTTTCTTCTAACGCTTCAGGTAGATAATTAGGGAACTTGAGACTACATCGTCAACATTCTATCTTTGAAATTTATAAATATATTTTATTGCTCTCTTGTTAGTTTTGAGTCGAGGAGTTCTAGTATTGTATTACGGTACGTAGTTGTGCGCTTGCTCGCTGCTGCTTCATCCATCGGTTAAAAAATTATGTACCTAAATGCTCAGCCATACCTCATCCTGTGCCTTGCTCTGGAACATTGATTTTTTTTATTCAACAAGTACTATTTAAATGATACATGTCTTTGTTTTAGATCTGCGTTTCACTCACGGTCCAATTATTTTGTTAAATTCCATTCTGAAAATGATGTTCATCAAAGTGCTGAAAGGAAATTTTAGGGAAATTGTGTGGTGGTCAGATTTGCCGGAAAATCCTTGCGTCTGCGACTCGCTGATTTTCTCTCCAGTTCCTATAGTGCTGAATTATTATATTTTATGTTTTAGTATGTAGAGGCTTCAAGGTTAGATTTTTCTATGAATATTCTTACGTTAATGTCATTCTTTGTTGGGTTTTATAAATTTCTTTTGATAAATTTCATAGGTAAATGATTAGTATCATAGCTTATTTAGGAGTTTTTCTGCGGCACGATAGTAGCTACTTCAGTGGGTGTCTTTTTTAACTCACTTTGTTAAAACACTATTTTTGTGTGCCCTTCTCTTAGAGGTGTTCATGACGTGCCCTGAGTTTTCGAGTTTGGGAAATATCTGTTACGGTTTAAACAACATGTCAAAATCAACAAAATAATCTCGCTCTCAATGTCTCTCTTCAAAAACAAATTCTGGATAGATTTTACAGCTATCATTTTCTGAGCCGTGATTGCTTGAAACATATTAGATCGGTGGTGTGTTTTAGTTTCAACATAAACTAGGAATAAAATAATAATAATTTAGTATCAATACTTGGAATTCAGTTGTGTTGGGTGCATGCAAGCATCTGATACACGCGTCTGGCTCTGTAGTCCGTAATTACAGCTCTGTAATTAGAGTTTGTGATTCGTTATTACAGCTCTTCAATTATTGGCTTTGCAATTCGTGTTGGTAGCTCTGCATTTATGAGCGTTGTAATTGTGTGTGGAGAGCGTCAAGTATTGTGACTGGATATTATGTTGCATCTCTTATTGACATGGCTGGGATGATGACAGCATTCACAAACGATGCTACCATGTAGTGCAGCAGTGGTGGTGGTACGAACCTATCATGGGTCAAATTATAAAGCTACACTACTATTTTCTCTTGTTTCCGCTTCATTCTCTCCCATGGTGTGCTTTTTAAAGTGCGAGCAATCAGAAGCTGTTCTGTTACTGGAATTCTCTTCTTCATAGATGCACTTGCCTGTGTTGCCACTTCAGCTTATCTCCAGGTACAGAAATTAGCTTTCAGTACAGACGTGAAATTGCAAGCAAACCTCATACATTACAAGCTTGCAATTTTAGCCAAATATTTTTACTCTATATAGAAATTGTGAGTTCAGATTTTGTATTACATGCTTGAAGTTGTAGAAAAATATCTCCGTTGTATATTATAACTCAGCAGCTACCACCATCTAGCGTTGACTTGCTCATCAGAACCGTAGCTGCCAGTTCTTGTTTTGTCTTCTGCAGAGAAATTTCATGCAGTGTTGAACGTCAAGTTCGTGTTGTTGAATTATTTCTGTGTTAATCTTGGTTGTTGATCGTCTCTGGGAGAGATACCCTGTGCTTGATTCAATAGAAGTGCTTATACTAAGGTTACCCTACCAAAAATATTTCTGTGAACTGTTGACTTTTATATTACATTAGCAGTCTCTCCTTCCGTTACTTCCTTGAAATTGTTAGCCAGTAATGTGGAGAAACAGCACCCTGACATGCACGTTTTTTTATATTGTTTCCTAACTCACTATGGAATGACTGTTTCTTGTTGAAGTTTTCCTAGAACAAATGACACAGGCTTACACAAGTCCCAATCTTTATTTCATACGGGAGATTTCATTCAAAATACTGAACACTATCATTACATCTGAGAAATTTCAGAGCCTATATCCAGTTCGGTCTAATCAGCAAAACTGCGTTCTGAGGATCCTGCTCGAGAGATTTAACTCCTGCAGCTCATTTTAAATGATGAAAGATTATCCTACCATGTCTTCAATATTCAATGGTGTTCCCACATTGCGCTAGATCATGACAGTAGAAATAACTTATTTCTGATGCAATTAATTTCATTCATTTGGCTCGTGTTGATATGCTGTTGGATGATCTGCGAAGTTTATGTAGTGTATGAAGCTATTTCTTGAATAGATGACATTAGAGTAGAAGTTTGAACTGCACCACTGGATGAATGAAGTGATCTTCATGGTGACCATTTGTTGATTAACTTTATGTTGGAAATGAATTCTGTTAATTCTTGGGCGACCTGAGAGTTTTCCACTGTTCTCGGGTCAATTCTGTCACACCTTTGAGCCTCTTGTGAAGACGCTACCCGTGTCGCGCCCTCGTGTATTTTCTTCGTTTATTCTGCTGTCAGTGAAGGCTAGAGGTCTTTGTTTCCTCATTGCTCGTCTTATGTTGCTAGTGGCGTGCCTGTCTCTTCCTGTTGCATAGTGTACATAAACTGCAGTCTCTCAGCAGACACGCTCGCCCTGACGCCCTCGCTGGATCGCTCTTTTCCATTTCTTTCGGGAATTAAAGGCATTCTCACCGGAATGCCCTGCCACGAGTATGAAATTTCCACGAAAGTCAAGTTTCGTAGTGTTGAATTTTACGTTCAATTTCCGATCTATTATTAATAGGAACGATACTGCTAGATAGATATTTCGGTATTTTTTTGAAAGAATCAATCACACAGTATTCAATGTAGAATTGAGGAGCTTTTCATTAGCAAGGAGACCAAAAGAATCACTAAAGCAGCTGAAACATGCGAATATCAGCCTGAAATCATTGATACCTAAATGGTACCGGCTGTTTTAGTGTTTTGGTAGTACGAGTAGTACCATTATCTGCCAATTTCCCGGTAAGGAAGTAACGGTAATCTACAATACATGTACTTTTGGACCATCATCAACTTCATATGGTTTGTGCAGACTTCATGGTATGACTTGATAATTTTAAAACACTTCATAATATAATCGTCGTGGTTCAATAACAATTTTAGTTCCGAAAAACCGTATGAAAGAACAACATTTATGGTCACTCTTGTTCCTTATGTTATGAAGACCTCTCCGTATACCATAAATCTCAATGGCAGAATTCCTCTTTTATTTCTAAGTGACGGACTAATCCAGCGAGAGCCTCAGGCCGAATCGCAAGTGGCCTTAATATTGTTATAGATTTATATCCTAATAAAGAATTAATTTAGCATAGAGAGCTTTTGGTGTCGCTTCACTGACCCGAATGTGTGTATACTGTAAAGGATGTGAAGTTTCTGCTGCGGAGCCTCCCATTCTGCGTCGCTTCTTCTATCTCGCTTTCATCGCCTATTACTTTGTACTCGTATCTTCTTGTGTTCTTGACATGCCAAGGTGGTTGTCAGCTTGTATTCTTGACATGCCGAGGTGGTTGTCAGCTTGTATTCTTGACATGCCAAGGTGGTTGTCAGATTGTATCCCTGAGATGTCAAGGTGGTTGTCAGCTTGTATCCTTGAGATGCCAAGGTGGTCGTCAGCTTGTATTCTTGACATGCCGAGGCGGTTGTCAGCTTGTATTCTTGAGATGCCAAGGCGGTTGTCAGCTTGTATCCTTGAGATGTCAAGGTGATTGTCAGCTTGTATTCTTGAGATGCCAAAGTGACCACTGTTAAAATGCCGTTGTTTCGAGGGTAAAACCCTTTCATGTTTAATTGGTGGTCTTTTTTCATATAATGTGCATGGATATGGACGAACGTTCTTATTGGTAATCTAATTGTGTATCGAAAAATGATGGCACCACAGTCGCAAAGTTGCGATGCTGAAAGAAATGAGCATCTCTATTCAAAATGAAGCTAATCTATTTCCTGTATGTGCGTCCTGAATGTACCAGTTGACCATATTGATTCTAAATTACTCCATTGATTTAGGGAGTGTCAGATTGATTTTATATGTCACTGAAGCAGAATCAGTCGGAATCGAGAACGTAATTTTTAATTTTCGTATTGCTCCAACGACAAGTGCGTGTGTCCTTGATATGAAGGATTGAGGAGTCTTTAATTCATCTTGAGCTTGCACTCTCGTTAATATTTGCCCGGAAAACTAAGTGCTGGTCATAATGTTCTAAGTGACAGGCTGCGGGTTCTGTAAAGCAAACGCTTCTTGTTAGAAGAAACAAACACAGAATTTTTACATCACGGAAAGCACGGCCATAAAACTCAGGCAAGCAGTACAGAATTAAGCAGTAGCGTCGTGAGTACGTCAAGGACCATCATTACGTTGATGTTCATTTGACACTCGAAGCAACAGTGATGCTCTTTGTCTTCGTAACAGGATGGTTCGACTTCACAGAAACATTGTTAAAATGTTCAGATTTCTCGATTAAGGAGCGTCATTTGCTGATCACCAACACAAAATTGACAGCTCTGAGAAAACTTTACTGGTTTTAAAGACTGTCATCCGGTGGTCCGCATTGGTGCGAAGAAAGTCTTACAATCCATTGGCGTTCAGACTACAAGATAACTAATTCTGTTTCCTCAGCGTCCCTAGGAATATGTCATATCCTCTGGGGTGCACAATGCCTTATTTTTCAAGCCAATATTGCATTTGGCTGTTCGTGATTAGAACTGAGGATGTAATGAGTGTAATTCACCTTCAATGCTCCCTTGCTGAGCGTCGACGACCCCTCAATTCAACCAAGTGTTGGTCCTGTTTTGCGTGCTTTTCAATGCGTATATTGTTACTTGTTATTCCCTTCTATTATTTTTAAGCTGCATACTTGTTTAACGAGGCAGACTATCGTTCCGACCGGTTAAATGTTCTTCAGTTGAACAGCCTTAGTTTTAGTGCTTTATATTTGTCCCTTTTTAAGTTAAGAGCTACTTGTACGATTTTCTATTGGTGAATTAGTTTTCAGGATCGCAGTCTTCCTGTAGCAGTTATTGATAGTTTCTTTCTACTGGAAGTTCTGCTGTACTTCGTTTAGTTATCTATTGAAATTATTCGCTTTGAATTCGACTTTTGTACCCTACATAGAGTACTGGCTGCCAGTTGTAGAGAAGTTGAGTATACAATTATTTATTTGAGCTGTTATATAGCGACAGTTGAGTGATGCTGTTTGTTGATTCGAAGTTATTGAGCTTCATTGTTTTGTTGATAGAAGTGGCGCGATTTAAATTTGGCACAGATAAGTATTTTACATTACCTGCGCCACCAGAAGTAGAACGAGCTCTGTTTAGTCCTGGAAAATTCATGCGTTTCTTTTATGAATATCTTATATTATGTGAACGTTCTTGCTGTGCCATTGCGTTCTGTATAAGGATTGTGCCGAGCCATGCTGTCCTAGTAAAGAAAATATGAACTTATGCCTACAAATGAAAGAAGCTATTATATAAAATTTCACAAGTTATGCATATATTTTGCAAATAATTGTTCTCTTTTACTTATTGAGACTGAATTGATATTAATTCATCGCAGGAGCGTCAGAAGACTTGAAACCTGGCTACCTTCGGATATAGGATGCTCGAAGTGTCTCGTCTTAGTTGTGTGTAACGTGAGTACTGTTTTATTTATTTCTGAATGAATTTCAAGTTCAGGTGTAAGTTCATGGGATGCCAAATTTAGAATTAAATTTTCCACTTAGGAATCTTTCACGAATTTTGTACTCTCGCTTGTCTTATTATTGTTTCCGAAGGCTTGATTTGATGCTCTGATGCAGCGCTTCGCATGCATTGCATGCCTGTGCTTCCTAGGTGAGATGAGGTCGTATTCTACATACTGATCTTTTCCACACAAATTTTATCTTTTCTTTCACTTAAATTGAGAATAGCCGCCTGAACTTCCCGCTCTCTTCTTGTCCAAATTACGTGTGCTGCTTCCTAGAGTTATTGTTTTGCGTGCCATACGGACGAAATGTGTGGAACCCAATCCTTTATGCGTATAACATGATAGAATAACCACATGCTTAAGATCTAGACAATTTAAAGCTCATTGTATTGGTGAATTTTCTTAGTTTGTGCACGACTGCTCCGAGACTTGAGAGTATTACTTTCTTCCTACACCTCGTGTACAAAGCTGTCGATGAAGTACTGTATGAAAAATTGTAACAAGTTTCATGTGTATAGTTACACCGATAATATAAAATTATAAGTGAACTTGTTCTGCGTCTAGTTTACATATTCCTTTACATTCTTCAAAGCTGAGATCCCTGAAGAGGTAATTTATCTATCAGTAGTTTTTTCTTTGGTGTGTCGTTGATTATTTCGAACCTCAGGATATAAGGCTATGGATAGAATTCTTTATGTCACTGATGAAGCTGAGCTGATAATATATTAGTACGAGCCAGTTTCCGTGGAAATTCCACGATTTAGATTTGACTAATTTGAAATTATTATAAAGATAAATGCATTGAAGATTTACAACGAATAATTCTTTTAAATGAATAATTTTCATTAATATATACAGGACTTCCATTGTGCATCTTATCTAACGATATCGTGGCCCAGACAGTACCCGTTAAAATGACTTGATTCACAAGTAAAAAAATTAAGGATCTATGAAATAAATACGTTTTTCAGTTTTACCCGTGGTACCATCAAAATCAGAATATTTTTATTGAATACATACAGAACTTTCATTTGTATCTTACCTAACGATAACATGGCCGTGTAAGAGGAGAAAGTTAATAACGGAACAACTGGCGTGTTTTCTAGTCATCCAGTGCCTTTGGTATCCTCAATACAATGCTTGTAATACATGCATACCCGTTATGATTTCAGTTCAATAATTTTTCTTCAGTAATAGATAGGAAGTAATGGGACAGATACAGAGAGATGGAGATACAGTACATAGTCGATTATGTATGTAGATGGGAGACCCACACATGAGAGTTTACGCGGTTTTTGCTGAACTTTTTATTTTGATTTACGAGTGGACCGGGTTTTGCGTGCGAAGGAGTTTCCACATTGAAGGATGTGCCTTTGGTAATCACAATACAATGCTTACAATACGTGTACACCCTACCGAATTTCCTGTTATCTAAATCCTTAAGAACGTAACAGAAAGACGGACCAAGCAAGCAACAAGCTGCGTATTATTATATAGTGGAATACCTACTGGAAATTGCGTCATTCAATAGCATGTGTGGACACTGCAATGTTAAAGATATTAGGAACAGGATTCTTGCTGTAGTGATTTGGCTTTTCTTCATTTTCCTCCTCAGTCAGGTTGGGAAGCTGACTTCTTTTAACCCTTTCGATACTGACGGTACATATAAGTACTGCTCCAATTTTGCATATTTTAAGATGCAGAGCAACACGTGTCTCCGTGCAAACGCTGGTAGGGCAGTGCAAGCTACAGTTTGATCAGGAAAATGCAGTGACCGTAAAACATCACAAGGCATCTTTTTCTTAAAATTTTATGTTATATATGTTGAAAAGGTTCTGATATTTGCATCATGGTACCGAAAGGGTTATAATGACTATTTCTTCAAAACTTCCATATGATCGCAACGTGTCCCTACGAGTCTGTCTCGTGCCACAAGATGGACGGGAACAGTTACTGGAAGCATGATTACTAGTCTTATGTTAGCATTAAAAATTGAGAAAGCATCATGTATTTCATGTATCCCTGATTCAAGTAAAGTTTCTTTCTTTCTCTTGTTATCTTAATAAGTATTCTTGTCCAATTACCAGCAAAAAAACACGCCAGATGTCTGGTATATACTGTATGTAGTTTAAAATTACCGTGATAAAAATGTTCCTAAACTTAGCGTAAGTAAAATGTACTGCATTTTATTTGCCTTTAAGAGCGCAGTTAAAGAGCAACCTAAAAAACTTTGACGTTAGGAAATTATTTAATTTAGCTAGTAGAGAAAGTTAAAATTTAGGCATTTCATTTTATCAAAACAAGTTTTTCATATCCCATTTGGGTATAACGAGCAGTAAAATAAATGGAGCTGTAATGTTTTTTCTTCGCGTGGAAAATATTCTTGATGAGAAAGCTAGAATATAAACAAACAAACAAAAACAAAGAATCTTTATTTCCAATCGAGTACACAATACATAGACATTAGTACATCGGTTTTTCAAATTCGTAAGGTTAACATTCTAAGAGTAAGGGTGATGGTGAGCTTGTAAAGTTTGGCTGTGCTTGGGGGATTTTAAGCAACCAACTTTAACAAGCCTAATCTAACTGCCCGTGTGACCTTACTCAAGGTAAATAAAGGAACTTGTCAACAGGAAACTCAGCTTGTATTTCCATGAAATTGGCACGCGAAATAGCTTGGAACTTCGTTTGATTCTTGCCAGCCAGTTCAGAGCGTCCAGATGAAAGTTTGGCCAGTTCAGCTTCCAGGTAAGAATGACCAGTCTGGGGGCTGCAGTAACTGTGGCTGAATAGTGGCAGTGATGCACAGCAAGTGTGATGTACAGTCTTTATGTACAGTCTTGATGTACAATCTTGAGTGTGATGCACAGTAAGTGTGTGTGATGCACAGTCGTGAGTTCACAGTGAAATTCCAAAGTAGGTGGGTGGTAGACGGTCCCCCAAATTCTCCACTACGCACAAAATGGATTCTAGATAGCAACAAAATAGGTGGCGTGGGATCAAGTATATATAGTCTTGCGGACCGGAAGCTGGGTAGGATCCGCGAATGTTGCCAGCCTAATAGTCCTTTATTTTGGAACGCTCAGATCTGATTATTTAATATAAAATAAAATATATATCCCTGGGTTGTCACTAACCTTGCCAACGAGACTAAAACAAGGCTAAAATTCTGCAATAATTTTTGCGACAATCTCTAGTGAGATTAATGAATTACGTGATACGTATTAAATTAGATACATGCAAACTTATAATTAGGTAATTGCTAACATATTTTAATGAGATAATTTGCTATTACAGAAATATGAATGGTACATTGGGTGGTACCGTTCATGCTACTAGCTCCATGCGACGATCCCGGGAGGTTGATAGGCGTCTTCATGGGCGGGGAGTTGAGTGCACGGCGCGGCGTACGAAAAACAACTCGTGTCCATAGCCGGGTTCGAACCCGTGGTCTTTCTACATGAAGCAGAGACCCGATACAGAACACGGGCCGCAGACCACTCGACCACGGTGGAGAAAATTTCAAAGGTTGTTTATGAATTCTGAATTATGGCCATTGTCAAAACTGACTATTAGTCTAAGTAATGTATAAAACATTCAATGTTTAGTGTAGTTATATTTTAACCACATTTTATTCAACCCTTATAGATAAGAAAAGGCTATACGGTTTACAGGTTTATAGTTTCATTCCTTGCGCACTGAAGCAAATTAAAATATCAGGAGTCATGTATTTTTATTTTTATTGTATGTGTACTCTATATTAATTTCTCTTGCTGTTAGCTCCATAGAAAATAGTTTTAAAATAACATTATTTAATGTCAATGCTTATGAGCTCAACAACTAAATTCATTTTAATTGAGTCTCTGAGAAAAATAAACATAAAATTCCAAATATCCTGTCGAATGTGCCTGCAATTCTTCAAAATGAAGAATACTCTAACAACTATTGATTACATTTCTTGTTCTAGCGTATTCTATTTCTGGAAATATGGAACTTTTGTTAATACCCTCTTACGGATGAACAAAACAGTGAGGTTTAATTTATAGTTTAGTGAACCATAATGTTTTCACAACCTGTTGCGTTGTGTGCAGTGGTGGGTGTCCTGTGAGTCACAACTTGTCTTGAAGCTTCAACTCCGCCAATTCCCTGATGTGTGCAATTGAAACTAAGCCCTGTTTAGCCTCCTTTATATCGTCTCGAACTTGGACGTGCGCTGTCAGTAATTCTGACCAAAAGTCATAAATTACTTGCTGATAGTTTTAACCCATGTGAGCATTCTGCTCTGCTAAATCAACGATGCTGCCAAGTATTACTTTATTAATTTAGTTTAAATTGAAACTTGGCGAAGATCCAAAACTAGTCCGTTCCTGAGAGTGATCGAAATTTTGTCTTCAACAGTTTGACATGGGAGCAATCTTATCATGGTTTCGGGTAAGATTTTACAGCTACTTTGAAATAAAAATCAGTATCTTAATTCATTTTCACCCCTTTAATTAGTACTCTTTATTTATGTATAGTCTACTCAGATAAATTGATAAAATTGAATTTCTACCTGTATACGGTATATATAGTCACATTTGTAATAAATATTTTTGTCTTAAGGGATATGGATTAAAAGTAATTTTGATGATATTAAATTAATGTAGTTATCTCCTTGGAAAAGAGCAGTAAACTTTAAATCAGCATGCACATGATAGTGTTATGAATAGGCCTTAATTTTACCTAATAGATCATGTTAGTTTAATAATGGCCTATGAAATTGCATGCGTAGTAAGAAGGTAGACTGCATTATTAAAAACAGGTATATGAATTCAGGTATATAGAGAAAATTTCAAAGGTTGTGTGTGAATTCTGAATTATGGCCATTGTCAAAACTGACTATTAGTCTAAGTTTTTAACTGAGTAGTTAGTTGCACTATTGCTTAGCTTAATTATTATTGTAATTAACAATAATTATAATTGTATGTCATATGTATAATCCCATGAAATATCACAAAGTTTACTTCTACAAAATTTGTATAGAAACATTTTGATGGTTGTAGCACAAATATCTAAAAATATATTATCCATAGCAAACTATTATCAGCTGTGCTGATTTTCAAATATGTTCACAATGTTTAATTAATTTTCATTGGTATGTTATAGTAATTACATAAGCATTTTCTTCTGTTGTAACTTCATCTAGAATTTGAATTAAGATGTGGGTATGAAATTAGCTTCATTCATTTCATAATCATAGACCTAGCTAAAGAACTCATAACTCCTCATGGGTATGGAAAAAAGGTTTTTAAGTTCATAGGGTCTGGAAGAAAGGTTTTTAAGTTCATAGGGTCTGGAAGAAAGGTTTTTAAGTTCATAGGGTCTGGAAGAAAGGTTTTTAAGTTCATAGGGTCTGGAAGAAAAATCTTGTCCTTATGGTTTTATAGAAAATTTTTCCACTCTTAATGGTCTGGAAGAAAGATCTTTTAGTTCTTAGGGTCTATAAGAATGGTCTTCTTATTCTAAGGGTCTAGAAAAAAGGTTTTCCAGTTGTAAGGGTCTGGAAAAGTGTCATCCAGTCCTAAGGATCTCACCAAATTATCAATAAGCCAGGCTTTAGTTATTTATGTGAATTATCAGTTCTTTATTGGAATCCCTTGTGGTGCAATATATTTACATTTTTACTTATTTGCATCTATTATTTTCTACTAATAAACTTTTTTTGATGATTGCAATTTTGTTATCTATGAAACTTTCTCAAATGTATTATCTTTCACTTTTTTTCAGAAAACAAGCACAAAGGAATTACTGAGAGAGATTCAAGAGGTATGAAATTTTGTGTAAATTTAAATTTAATAAAAAATGATGGTAACATCTGGTGGCACTGCACCTGCTGAGTGACTGTAGCTTGAGCATATACCTGGGAATTATAGGGCAAGGTTGAAGTCAATAATTCCCTTTCCAGATTGTTTCTTCAAGTAGTTCATGAACATGTGTTGGGAAAGATGTTATATTTCTACCATTTTCTGATAAGAAATATTGCACATTCAAGTGATCTAATTGATGTGCTATTGTTACTTGTATATTGTAGTCTTAAGTGTTTGTTTTGTTGTTCATATAGAAATTTCTAACTTTTTCTCAAGTTAATGCTTATAAATCATACTTTTATTATTCAGGAGCTGGATAGCATTCAAGATCAGCAGCGTGATGTAGAGCTCCGCACTCGCCACATTGGACGCTATGTTGTGTACAGCTTCGTGCTCTACCTCCTGGTTGGTCTGTGCACCTACTGGTACTGGCTGCCACGCTCATACAATGATTGGCTTAAGTTCTCACTGCCCTTTGCTGCTTTTCCCCCATTGGTTATGATGGTCAAGAGACTTTTTCACTGGTACTATGGAAGACAGTTAAGAAACTCCAGAGGAAAGGTGAGTTGTTACACATAAATGTCTCCAAAATTAATGGTATGTATGTAGCTGAATAATTTTGTAGGGAAAGCATGAATGTGAAATTTGGCAGTGCTATGACCTGTGGTTGTCAATTTTGATATTATGAATAAAATTGAATTTATTATATTCATCTTCAGAAATAGTATTAGGTAAAATATAAAATTCACAGGCATTTTTCACTTCTTCATATCCATTCAATGTTGCAGTTTAGTTCATAGTGAAATGCACATTTCATTACCCATTGATTTTTGACACAGGTTATTGTCTTATTCATTGTTGTAAGTACTGAATAATTTGTGCAAAACTATAGTTCATTTGTAAACACTACATCTTGCCTGAACCAAATTGTTATTCTATCTTGTACATGGTTGTTTGAGGTTTCTGTCACTCTGATATTGAGGAATGCATTATATTCCTACCCAGAAGCTCATTTCTATATACAGACTTGGTTTGAGATTGCATACTTAGGCATAAAAATTGAGCCATAGATAATTCTGAGGCTTCTAATAAAACTCTAATGGCATTATTGTGTTGTCTTTCATTTCAGGTGGAGAAGCTCAAGAAAAAGAAACAAGATATCCTGGACCAAGTAATGGAAACAGAGACTTACAAAGTTGCCAAGGAAATTTTACAGCAGTATGCACCTGAACAACTAACACCTGTTGTGAGTATTGACTCTTGTGCACTGAGTTGTGCTCTTCACTTGCAGGATTATTGACAAAATAAATTGTTCATGGGATAGCTTTTACACTTTCCTCATAGTAACACTTAGTAGTAAAGTAATTCATTTGACTTTGATGAAAAATCTAAGTATGGTGAAATAGAATTTCTCTGCTTCAATAAATATGATGGTTAATTTTTTCTCAGATTTGTAAACTTTATATGACTTATGAAAACATCACTTATTTTAGCCTTAATTCCATATGTTTTGTTGCAGATGAAGATGAATATGGTGACTCCACCCAGAACCAACATTGCACCTGGGCCTCCTGGTATGTATGATCTCTAGATGTTAGGGACTGCTGAGCTAGAAAATTTTGAATGTGTTTCTTTGTTTCAGCTTAACTTTTAGATGTAAGAAAAGCTAAAATGCAGCAAAAGTATGTAACAGATATTATTTTGGCCTTATAAATTGTACTTAGCACAAATGGGTTTTGGTAAAGTAATGGAAATGGATTTTGGTAAAGTAATGGATTAGCATGGTCATATAAACTGGACAAGTGGGGTACTGTGTATTATAAAAAGAGGTTAAAATCAAGGATAATATTCTTGTCAAATTTTCAGTCAGTTCACTTGCATCTGCTACTCAATTGGAGCAATTTTTTATGAATTAATATTTCTGTGGTGATGCTGCAACAGAATAAGAGAACTTCAACCTTACTTTATGTAGTTACGATCTATATATGTAAGCTGCCGAATTGCTATTTTTAGTCCTTTTTGGAACATAACTATATAGAATAGAATAGAATGAGGCGAAAGGAACGAACCTTTTGACTCATTCTTGGGTTGCTATCCAAGTCCCATGCCGTAATTCTAGCCAAGCGATGGTCATAAACAAACTGACCACCGCGGCAGCGGACCTCGAACCCGGGTCTTCTTTCATTGCAAGCGAGTTCGCTCACCAGTCGACCAAGCTGGTGGTAGAAATATTACCATATTACGCTTCTAGTGTGCTATAGATATGTGGCAACAGAGATGTATACTGTGCTTATAAATATATATAATTGTTTGATATTGTACAATGGAGGTGTACGAATTTCCTGTTGCTCAAAGACAGGGGCTCCGAACCTGGGGTACATTTGCTTATCTAAAGAGGTACATTTAATGTTGGTTTATAATTTCTAAAATCTAAAAGTTCTATTAAAAATTCAATGGAATTTTATTTTCTACTCACTTTTCTGTCATAAAAATTGAGAGGTGCATCCTCATCTGAAATACTGTAGGGGTACAAGGTCAGAGAGAGGTTGGGAACACCTAGTCTAAGGACGGCCTCGCTGTGTCTGCAGGGTCGACAGTGAGACGACGGGACCCTGTAATGGTTCGTCCCACCACTCCTGCTGGGGGTGTCCAGCCTGTGAGAGCCTCCACTCCTGGCCCTGCAGCACCTACCTCCTTGGCGGGGGGCAGGCCTGGTGCGCCCACCCAGTTTGGGGCCCACCGACCAGTGGGGCCCACGCCAGTGACAGATCGAGGTCTTGGGGTTCACGGAACACCCTTCGTGCCGCAGCCTGGTCAGTGATGTTGCACTAGTGGTAGTGGGTGTCATTCCTGCTCTTATGAACAATGCTTTTGTGTGTCTTAACGTCCAGTTGTGCTTTGTGATTGATATTTGCTCTTCTTATTGATGCCTTTACTTTAGGCGGCATGGAACTTGAGTATCGACACAACATTGGGCCAAATGGCTCGTTCTATTCTTTTCTTTTTATTAGGGAATTTTTATTTTGAAAGGATTTCGTTAATTCTCACCATAGCAGTTGATAATACAAATATAAGAGCAAGAATAGTGATGTGAAGATTCATAACAGCACGGTACTGAGTTTCAGGCATGTGCTTATCATAAGCCACTAATTAATTTTACGCAACTTAAATACAAAAAAAATGTTCAGAAAGTAACTTCAAAAATTGAATAACTTTCAGTAAACATAATTTATCAAGCAGTTAGGGCTTTTGCCCTACTCATATGTTATCATTTATACGAAAAGTTTATAGCAACAAAATTCTCTCTATAAATGTCCAGCAAACGTCTCAGCATACAAGTTAGTGTCATGTGGCTGCTGTGGTTGAACTAGGAATGTAAGAATAATACAAGTTAGTGTCATGCTTCAATACACGAGGCTTATTTTTTGCTCCATTTTTATTTATTATTCTATTTTGCATAAATTTTTTTCTGGGACCTGCGTCTGTATGAGGCGATCAATTCTCTTGCTTTGCTCCCCTGATCACGGGTGTGAGGGTTCATGTATCTAGAAGTCGATGTTAGCTATGTTTTAATGTACAAAATATAATTTCTTTGTCACTCAAGATAGACTCTTAATTGCGTTTAGATAGTAGCGACCAAAAACTTCATAGCTGTCTACAAACTAAAAATAATTATGCACAGCGAGTTTTATAGTATGAAATTTTTTTAACCGTTTTTGTTTTGAGTTACGATTGTCTGCCATGTGTGTGTGTGTGTGTGTTTTTTTCTGCGGAATCTATATTACTCGCATATCTGTTTTGAAATGCTGAGTTTTTACTCTCGAAGTTTATGAACTGATTGCTTCTGCTTCAAATTTCTTTCTGCTCGGAACATGAATTTTGTGCTTTGGTGATGTGCTTTATTATTGACTACTATCGTCTCTGTAATTTAATTGTTGAAATTTCAGCTGAAACTGCACTCAACACTTGTGTATGAAGACTAAAACCAGGAGCGAAACTCGTTTGTCCATTAAATTAAGCTGGAGCACTGATTATTTTACTCTTCAAAGTTATTATTCATTTTCAATAAGTTCTGTGTAATCTTTTCAAGTCATTTTGTGGCAAGTGATGCTTGGCTCTCGTATTAGAAGCTTGTTCTGTGGCTACAGTAAAGCGTTACATTAAATACGCGTGTATTTTGGGACTATTCATTTCTCGTTTGTCTGTATAACTGCATAATAACTTTGGTCATCTACGGGATGTTTTTAGATTAGTGTGGCCAATTATTTTTTTTGTTGGGATTTAGATTTTTTTTCTACGAGTAATGTGTGGAGTCACTACGTAGTCCTGACACTGACGCTCTCGTGTGCACTAATATGATCCTTATGAAACTCGTTGCTGTTGACCACAATTTTGCTGTAAAAATTTGTCAATGGAATTGCATGCATCTATTTCCTGAGAAAAGGTTCTGTGCAAACGATTGTTTTATTATTATATGTTTTGTGGGTTTGTAACTGATGAAGTTTTGGATTTATTACAAAATGCGATCTCACTAATTACTCAAGGGAGCACAATTGCAATGGTTTTATTCTAGAAGTTCAAGTTACTCGTTGCCTCAAGCGTTCGCTGCACCTAAAAACACTAATTCAGAGCCAGACTTGACCAAGCAGTTAGTGCATTTTTCGTGTTCATTGGTTGTCATTTAAAGGTTTGCACTGTGTGTTGGGTTTTGTCAGGTGTTCGTCATCTTCAAGGTATCACTGCTACACCAGCTAGATTTGCACAAACGCCGCTCAGAGGCGCACTTCCTTACTCAGGTGAGTGAGTAACTGACCAAATGTTTGCTTATGCTTACTCAGGTGAGTAACTAACCAATGTTTCCTTATGCTTACTCAGGTGAGTAACTGACCAATGTTTCCTTATGCTTACTCAGGTGAGTAACTGACCAATGTTTCCTTATGCTTACTCAGGTGAGTAACTGACTATTATTTGCTTATGCTTACTCAGGTGAGTAACTAACCAATGTTTCCTTATGCTTACTCAGGTGAGTAACTGACCAATGTTTGCTTATGCAGTCCAGTGTATTGCTGGACTGCAAAAACGCTACGGAGCTCAAGCTTCAGTCAAGAATCGTCATACTACCTTGAAGAATGTCGTGAGTTGTACTATGTACATTCGTATATGTCTCTATATTGAAAAATGCTAAATCATTTGTCTAAAGATGTTTGGGCTCTTGCTGTAACTATCAACTGATTTTTTCTCCGTATTGTCTTGTACTCAGTATTTTAAATATCTTGTTTTGGAGTATATTTTGGGATTCAAATCAGTTCATGTTGGAAAGATAAATTTCAGTACTAAACTATGTATTTTGGGCAAATTTTTTACTTGAACAGCGTTTTAATCTTTTACAATCGTGATTTTGTAATTCATGTTATAGTATCGCTTACCCTGAGAGTCATTTTTCATGTGTTTCGAATTAAAATATTAAGTTGTATCGTGTAAAGTAAGGTTGCGACTGTATTACTAACTTATTTTGGTTTGCATATTTGAAATACCAAGTGAGCATTTGTATGTTTTTGTTCAGGTCGTGACTTTTTTTTATCTCCAGCGCTTTTTATCTGAAGGCCAATTTTGGATACTAGAATATTGTACTCGTGCTCTCATTTGTGTATGGGCATAAACTGCTGCACTTCGCCTTGCTTCAGTTCCTGGGCTTAGCGTTCATTTAGCGTGCTTCATGTTATTTTTTGCAGAACCAGCACCACTAGTAGTCTAATAAGTTTGCTATGAGTTTATTAAATATGCCGTACTGTAGTTATTTTTCACAGCGACGCGATCTTCACATATTGAAGTACTATCTTCAACCCAGTGATGCTGTAAAATACACAAATTACACTAGTGACTACACATTGAGCCGGAGGATTCTGTACTAAGTAGTAAAAAATTGAACTTTATTCAGGCATTCCCATGTGTTGTATGCTAAAATATTAAAATCACACCAGTGACTACACACTGAGCCAGAGGATCCTGTACTATGTAGTAAAAATTACACTTGTGAATAGAAAACCCTGTATGTCGTGTGGTACGAGTAAAATATTAAAATTACACTTGTAACTAGAAGACCCTGTGTGTCGTGTACTAAAATATTAGAATTAAACTAGTGACCACAGAACCCTGTGTGTCGTGTACTAAAATATTAGAATTAAACTAGTGACCACAGAACCCTATGTGTTGTGCGGTAAAATATTAGAATTAAACTAGTGACCACAGAACCCTGTGTGTCGTGTACTAAAATATTAGAATTAAACTAGTGACCACAGAANACCCTGTGTGTCGTGCGGTAAAATATGAGAATTAAACTAGTGACCACAGAACCCTGTGTGTCGTGCGGTAAAATATTAGAATTAAACTAGTGACCACAGAACCCTGTGTGTCGTGCGGTAAAATATTAGAATTAAACTAGTGACCACAGAACCCTGTGTGTCGTGCGGTAAAATATTAGAATTAAACTAGTGACCACAGAACCCTGTGCATTAGTGTCCATGGATTACATTAGGCAGCACTGGTCGTGTGCAGGTGGTGCCCCTGGTGTGCCAATGCCCAGACCCGTAGCTCCTAGAGATCGTGGCATCATGGACCGCCTCATTGATTACCTCATGAAGGAGGGACCTGCGAACAGCTACGCCCTCGTCTGCAAGCAGTGTGAGAGCCACAACGGTATGGCGCTCAAAGATGATTTCCCGTACATGGGTAAGTTCATGCTAATTTCTGCCTTACAACGATGAGTCAAAGTATATTTCCACCCATACATGGGGGATCAAAGCACATTTCTACCCTTACATAAGTGAATCAAAGCTTGTTCCTACGCTTAGAAGGGCGAGTCAAATCCAATTCTTACCTTGCATGGGTGAGTCTAAGCATATTTCTACCCCTGCATGGTTGAGGTAAAGCTCGTGTTTGTTTACTTTATTGATCTTTCAATTAATTTTTACCCTTTTTTAATGATTCTTAAAAACTCGCATATAGAAGTTCATTAAGAGCAAAATTGAGTTATAGAGTCAGTTTTCCAAACGACTTCTTTCTCACTGAAAATAGATTAGTACAAAAAAGTAAGAAATCTATTGCTGGAGTTAAGATATTTCTGGACTTGTGTTACACTGTCCCTTGGTGGGCCAAAATAAATTGTCCAAAATATTTCAGCGTATCGCTGTGCGTATTGTCACTATTGGAATCCTGCTCGGAAGTTGCGTCCGCCTCCACCTAAGCTGGAGCCCCTGGTGCCACCTCCACCTCCCCCTACCGTCTCCAGCAGCAGCAGCGAAGTTTCCACAGAGGACGAAGACGACGAGGAAAATGAAGAAAGCGGCGAAGAAGCGACTAAAAATTTGGCAGGCGCCAGTAAAGAGAAAGACCAGGCCTCAAAACCTGATTCAGATCAAGCTCGTAGTTCCAGCGCAGAAAGAGGTTAGTGGGATGTAGAAAAATGGTTTATCAGTGGGGATAGTTTGTTTGGTAAGTTTAAAACCAGAAGAAATAGAAAGATTAATAGAGAACTTGTTCAAATTATTATTTAGAATATAGGTTGAATTGAGAAATGAGAACAGTTTTTTGAGCTAAATCAGTGCCTATTGAGGTCTAGATATGCCTCAAAAGTTGTGACCAGCGGTACATATATTGTACGGATGTTCTGAAAATTGTATATGCCAGCCTGCAGATTGAAATATCTTAGCAGGGCCTCCTCTTCTTAAACTGGCTGCTATTGTCCTCAATACTTCCAAAAAATATATGTAATGTGAAGGAATATTCGATACTGAGTTCTCGGTAGCAACGCTGATATGCTGAAAGAAAACTTTGATAAAAACTGCGTCCGTAATAATCCCTTAATTTTGGCCCACTCTGTATAACTTTTCTATCTCATTAAAGGTTTCTCGTACGTATCGGAAAATAAAGAACTCATATTTTGTAGCCCGCTCGTGGTCTTAGCTTTTTTAATCCTACAGTTTTTTATAAACATGCACCTTTCGCTAGCTCTTCTGACTTCATTCATCCTGTTCCGAACAAACCTCCCTCTCAGTTCTAATTTTGTTGGTCCATAAATTCATATGTCAAGCTGCGCTATAAACACGAAGGAAGCAAGAGTGTTCAGAACTCTTATTGTAGCGTTCATTTCTAAACGATTCGATTATCATACCTGTGTTTTGTTGCTTCGCTATTTCGCCTCTGCAAACCTTTCGCGCTTGTATTTTGACCAATTGCTGTAACCGGAGAGATTAACTGGAGTAAATTCAATGAAGTAATGAAATTTTCACTGCTGTTGTGCTGAAGCTGGGCTTTACTACTCATATTCAACATATTCTCTACATGTGTTAATCAGAACAAAGTATTGATCCGTGCATCATCTTATCGATAATTTTTACTCAATTTCAGTGTCATTTCCTCTGAACTGAAAATCTATTTCATTTTTCAGAACCATCTGGCCTTGTGAACGGCAGTACGGAGGTCACATCAAGAGAAGCAGGACAATCTAAAGATTCCTCTAAAGAATTGGAATCTGAAGTTAAAATAAGCGAATGATTTGTATCTCCTCTTCTCTAAGGAGCGTCCCTGCATTTTGATATTAATGATTTAAGAATAACATGAGTTACTATGCTCTCAGCTTGAAATAAACTGATTTCTAACCATCTTTTCATAGGACTATTAAGCTTTGGGTTATCTTATTTCAAAGATGTGATTTAGTGTTAACCTTTTATCGTGTAGTTGGGCTACAATTGATATCCATTTTGAAGCAATGTTGGGTTTCTCTACCCAACGTAAAATGATACCTCGTGCGAGTATTCTCAACTTGAAGGCACAAGTGTTACGGAGTTTCTCGTAAGTAATTTTGAAAAGGCAGAATGACATCTGCGCTTCGTCATGCAAACTCTAATAGAAGATTGTTGCCAGACGGAAATCTCCACGAGTGTTCGTTATTTCTCAGAAAATAGGTAGGAATAGAATATGTTCTCAGTTGCAAGCCAAATGTGCAACAAACGGTGCTAGTGATCGCTCTCTTATATCGAGTCTCATGTTCGATTTGTAAACTATATTTTGCGTTGTTAAGAGCGATTCGGACGCTATTTCTTGCATGTTTATTTGGTGATGCATTTTCGTTGCTTTTAATAATATTTTGTTTGAATTAGGCTCAATTTATCATGATAAATGGCATTGAATAAATTAGTGGCTTATAATACTGTATGGTAGATCTGTGGTATGCGTTAATTGTACATACTTCCATGCATTTGTACCTGTGAGACTTGCTATACCACCTTAGATGATAGTGTACAGTCAAGTGTTTGTCCTGGTCTTGAGAGCGTAAGTTTTTATTGTACAGATGGCGTGGTTATTTTAAATTTATCCTATTTTTCTGGTGCATGTCCATCATGTGCTCAGGGTTTCTACGTTACTTGGATCTTCCAGCGCTTAACTTTAGCGAACTATGTTCGTCAAGAACGTGGCATAGAATGTTCTGCTTAATAGTGCCACCCTAATAATGGCGTTATTTCCCAGTTCTGGGTGTAAGAAAATGTCAGAGTATTAGTTACGAATAAAAAGTGTTCTAATATAGGAAATTTTACGTAATTTTATTGTTTGAAGAAAGATTTAAAAGGGTGTTTTACTTTTTTCTAGCTGCAGTTTTTTCTAAACGTGCGAAATATTGCTTTGAAAGAGTTTATTATAACGATTTCATGTCTTGAGTTGCTAAACCAAGATCATCTTTTGATTTTTTTTTATTCTTGATCACGCCCTTTATAGTATATTATGCAGATGTAATTTATTGAATGTCTTGGTTCCTACTGAAATTAAGCTAAGAATTTACCTCAACCAATAATGCTTACAATGTACCACGGTACTCTTCCTTGACTTGAGGGAAGAGGCCAAAAGTCATCTCATTCATCCAGTCAATTGTCGATGTAATTCAGCCGTACATCTTGCCCTGCCTTGAGCTTTGTAAAACCTATGTCGCTGGGTCGCCCAGCATTATGTATCTACTGCGAGATTGTTGCGGTGGCATAGCGGATGGATTGATTTTTGAATTGCAACACCTTACGGCACGATGCAGTCTGATCCACCGAGACCCTAACAAGCCTATTTCTTCTACACCTTGTGTGCCCTGCAGCGCTCGCTGGCAGACTCTCATCGCGTCAGAGCTGTGGTAACTCGCGCTTACATAGCCGTAGAAGGAATACTAGCTTCAAGACTTGTATTGCCGGGCCCACATGCAGTTGCCACTCGTACACTCCGTGTGTGAAGTACTGTATTTGTCTTATTCGACGGTTTTTTCACTCGATCCATATCTTCGTCTACTCCACACCTGCCTATCACTCTTCACTTCATTGACCTATTAGGCTTAAATATTTTGTCGCTTCTGCGTGCCATAGAGAAAGCGTGATTATTTGGGGCGCTGTTTCTTTCCTGGATTCAATTTTTTTATTTGCCTGTTAAAGAATTTGAATTTAAGCTGTGAAAAAAAAATTGTGTGCAAATTTTAGGAATCACCCAAACCAGTTGCGGAGCACATGCCTTCTATGTACAGCTGAGGTAAATGATTAGTACATGCTTTATTTAACGTGCTTGCAGGCCTAGTGATCCATTACGTGTGTTCAATCTATCATCTTTTATGTTATTTTCATTACATTTTCTCAATTCTTGCGCTTATTTCGATCTGGATCGTATTATTTTTCCTACTTCGGTAGTTTTATAACAAGGTTATGATTTAATTGAGAGAATTACTAATGATTGCATAATTTCTTATGAGCCCTGGCGAATATTTCATTGATTGTATTTGAGCTTATATATTTGATTTTATATCTTTCAGTGAAAAAAATATTTTCCATGAAGTGAACGCTGAAGAATTTTTCTCATGGGAGTGGTATACAGTACTGAAGTATTAACGTTGAAAAATTTAGTTTCCCTCTTTAACATCACACTGCACTCGAAGCCAGGTAAGCAAAATGCAAACACTTGTGTTTGTTCTTACTCGCTGGCCAGGTGAAGAGTGGCGACTTAATTTGGTTTTAACGTCAACCAGTTGTTATAACTGCTATTTATTTTCAGATTTGTAACAGTCTAATTCATCACCAGCTTGGTCGACTGGTGAGCGAATCTGCTTGCGAGCGGAAAGACCCGGGTTCGAATCCCGCTGCCGACATGGTTGACGCGGCTAGAATTACGGCATGGGACTTGAGTAAACAACCGAATAATTATCGAAGTAATTATACGACCCAAGAATGGGCTAGAAGGTTCGTTCCTATAGCCTCATTCTATTCTAATTGATTCATCAACTTGTGGGGTGAGCAGGAGATTGTCATTCAACTTATCTTAACCCTTTCCACTCTGACGGGACTCAGAAGTCCCGCCTCAAATTCGTGACATATTGTACTCAAATGTTTCAAAGGTGTTGAATGTGTGTTGCGTGCTTTTAGATTAACTAACTACAGTTATTGGAGAAAATTGTTCAATTCAAATTGTTGTTCCCGAATTTCAGAATTCCACGAAAATATAAAATGCTTGGAGGCTACTGTAGTAGCCGTCTGGAGCGAAAGGGTTAAGGTTTTTGAGCTCTCCTAGGGGGTTTGTAAGATTCCTAAGCATCACTAGAAGGTATACTGATCGTACCTGTTACCGTCAGTGTACCTTTGAAAATTCGAGCTCGTTACAGACGACCGCAGAATCGCGTTTTACAGAAATCTGTTGTGGGTTCAGTTTTGCAAGTAGGTGTGCTTTATTATTCTTTCTTATTTTTCCTCTATTGTAAGGAAGACCGGCGTTCCTTAAAACACCTGCATGAGTCTTCAGTGACTTGTACGACATTCTTAAATTTTTCTGATCGATTAGGGGCTCTACCATTTGCACACTTCATAGCAGAAGCGATAACTAATCTCTGTACCTTGAAGTATGGCCAACGAAAATAGTGTTATTATTGCCGTGATTAGCAGCCTAATACTATTGGTCGTGTAATTTAGAGAAGCGAAACATCCATGTTGAGATAACTCCCATATATGACTAGTTTCACTTTGCAACTAGTAAATATATTGTTCGGACTAATCCTGGCATATAGATGCATTGCAACGAAAAATTAAAGGGTTGTGTAGATAATAACGGATCATTGAGATGTATATTCTGTCACATGGAACGGCTGTCTCCCCTACGAGAGGAAAATAAAGCCCACTTAACTAAACATCTACACCTAGAAAAACTTCGAGCAACAAGTGTTGTGAAAAGGAAAAGGAACGTTAATTTTCCAAGAAATGTAGACAAGGACCAACGTACTTTTCCAGCACCATCAACGTACTTTTCTGATCTCGGGCATCCTATGTATCACCGAGTACTCAAACCTCTTAGCAGATGCTGACGTATGACCACCAATCGGAACGCCTCTTGAAAAGAGGATGAATGACAACTGCCGAACTTGGTACAAAAAGTTCGAAATGCTGCTGGATTTTTGCAAACGCTGATGAAAACTAATCCTCCATGCATATCGAAGCTTAAGAAGGGTACCGCACTATGAAACAGTTACCTTGTCATGCTGAGAGACCGCACTCCTCAGTGTATTGGTAAACAAGTGTATGTTTCAATCACCCGTCTCAATGAAAATGATGAAGCTCTTCCTCATCCACCAATTTGAGGTTATATCAGAAGGAATTCTGAAGAAGTGAAAATATTTAGTTACAGATGAAGGAATCTGGTTCATTATTTTAACACGTTTGTTGCGATGCGACCCACCGGTGGGTCACTTAGGTTAGGTTCTGTAATTTTTTCAGATCCTTCTAGTGACTATGCGTACAAAGTGAAGTTTTACACCAATCAGGCAATCGCAACAAACGTGTTAAAGTTAACATTGAGGAAAGTCTTCATCAAAGAGAGAGGACCGCATTTGTGATCTAGTTTCACGACAGATGTGTTGATTTAAATATATTCTATTCAAGACGCACTGAGATGAAATGAACTACGTGAACACAATAGGAAATGAGAAGCGTAATACTACATTTCCAAGCCAGAATAGGTACAGTCAAAATAGTTTCACTTAGTTAAATTGGGAAGACACTCGCTAACAAGCAATGCCCAAACTTCGCCAGTCCTGCGAATTCACTTATTCTTTCCCGTATTTTCACTGCCGAAATCAAGTACTAAAATACTATCATTCTAGTTCTTCTTCATCACTAAAATAAGAAGATGGCTTATAACTCGGGGCTCTGGTCACGCTGCCAACGCCATCACTGCTGCTTCCAGTTCTCTCTTTAGTCCTCGTGAATTCTTCTGCTTCCCGTAGCTGCTGCGAAAAACGGATTGCGCTACTCAAGCTTTCGTCATCAAAATCTTCTTCGTCATCTTCGCCGTCCTCGTCTAGTTTCTCGGACGTCTGGGTTTTGGTGGATTTAGATTTGTCTTTTTTTAATTTCCGTTTCTTCTTCGGAGGTTCTCGAGGGCCAAGGCTGTTTTTTGGGCAGGAATAGCTCAGATGACCAAATTCTCCGCATTCATAACATCTGCAGAAATGAACCAAATTCAATTAATTACACTTGTCCTTTACCACTAAGTGGAAGAAATTACTTTCCTTAAAGTAACAAGTCCAACGAAACTTTAACTTTGAAAGTCTCACGACTCGCGTCAGACAAGTGCTCTCCCCAATAGCTATTTTATGCTCTGTTCCTCTAAACAGAACAAGAAACTTACTGAACATCAGTAGAGCAGTTTGAAGACGAAACAAAAGCAGTTAGATAAATGACTGTAAGACGTCGAAATGAAATTCCATACTGAACAAGTGTTTTAACTTACTACGGGTGTTCGGGACAATCACTCTCCACATACATTTTTGTTAACAGCATTTGTTTCAATACGTAGAACGCCGTCAACACAGCTTTGAGTTTGAAATAGACTGAGTGGCACAAGCGCAAGCACACAGCGACTGGCCGAACACCCTCTATATTATCCAGTCATATCGCACACCGCATAGCTCATGCGATCTCATTTTCCCCCCTGGATTAAACAGCAAGGAAGCTGCGATATAAAAAGTAGGTCTTCTGACTAGTATGGATGTGTTCGGTCGACAAATTAAAAAACAAATTAAATTCACCTCGCATCGAACAAATGGAAGTTATCAAAACAACACGCTTAGTGCCCATCGGGAGAAATAAACGAAATGGAAAGTTACTCCTTGCGGTAAGAGTAATCAGACTTTTAAAACCATTATTTCTAGGTAGATGGCTGTATTGGATACTCTGGATAATATCAACTAAATTTATTAGGAGCCGTTGTGACAGACTCTGCCCGTGTTTCTTACGGGATAGATTCAAGAAAGAATGAAAATAGAATAAATTCAAAACGAGTGTGCAATGCTGTACTGTAAAGAATATGACAGAACCAGATCCTTTCTTTTCAGTCGTCATTAATACAGTGAACTCGCAACTCTCTAATTTGGCGATAAGTAACAGTAATAATAGTCAAGTTTGTTAAGGCTTCAATAGTTTTGACTATGTCGAGCCAAAGGTCTCGCAATTCAGAGAACAGTCCATCGGTCACATTATCATAACAATAATGTAGTCACTTTCATCATTATTATAAGATTACTCGCTGATAAACAGCAGCCATAAATTGAAGTAATAATAGTAATGTAGCGGTCTCAACGGTATTAAAATGTATTCCTCGCTGATTTTACGCATCATTTAGGAAAAGTAGGTAACAGAGCACTCAATTCATCGCTCTCGCAAGGAATGGCCAAATGTCACGTCCTTACCAACGCTGAAACCCTCATCAATATAGTCTACAGAGTGAAAACGATAAAACAATAAACTTAATACAAAAATGTAGCGAGTCAAATAACATTCCGGGTTGTGAGAAAAAACTTCAATAGAACAAAGAAGTCGGTCCGAAGTCCGGCATGGGACTTCGGTATTGAACCAAGAATTGGCCAAACGGCTCGTTCCTATTGCCTTATTCTATTCTAACAGCAACCGTCCAGAAGATAACCGCACGCACCCAAAGCGCCTCCAATAAAAATCACAGAAGAGCAAGCTAAAACAGCATCTGACCTCGACTTGTCCGGGTACTCCTTCCTCTTGATGAACTCAGCAGCCCTGCCATTGTCCCTGGCCATAGCTGCTGTGAGCGTCCTGCCCATGACGCAGCAGTTGTGGGTGCCCGCTACGCATGCCAGAGCCTCAGCGCGAGTGAAGAAAAGCAAGAAGGCCGTGCCCTGACTTCTGCGAGTTGTCTTGTCGCGTACTATTGTCACTCTGGGGTGTACCATTAGAAGTTTACTAGGCCTAGTCATGAAGTATGAATGGGTGTAAACGTGTTTATTTACCAATAACGGGGTTTCTGTGCTCATCAAATGCCTTTGAGTGTCACGGTACTTAATTACAGTCTAGATGGGAGCGAAAGCAATTATTTTCATTGCACAGGACAAGTCTTTGCATCTAAGGTATAAGCATCAGCTATGATTTTCAATTGAAACTATATTCATTACGGGTTAAAAGCAAAGAATTTGCTACACAAAATAGTCATAATCATATTTTCCATGGAAAATTATCCATAGTTATCATCTATCACTACCCAACAAACAATGCTAAGTTTAAATCTTCAAATCTTTCCCACTTACTTTGCACAGCACAATAATTATTTATCAAAAAAGGTATGTACTGAAAATGGAATTGCCGTCAATGTACCTTGGATTCCTGCTTCTAACTCGAGTGGGTCTGCAAATAGTTTGTCTTCGTGCATGTAAGTTTTAGAATCAGCTCTTAGAGATATTCTTCGCTAATCAGTGAAATTGTCCACGCTGGTCGCTGAAGTAAGTTGTGGGTTAAGTTGTCAGGTCTTTTCTTTACGTATTCTCTGTCGCTAGACAGACCGGCTTTCAATGCAAGTGACCTGTGCGAATATCCTCGTTTTCTTTATTTTACCTAACTCTTTTCGTGAAGTTTCTGCAGGCCATGTTAGCAGATATTTAACTTCTGCGTCCTTGTTGCGCTACTAGAGTTAAATTTCAGTGTAATAATCGCATTGATGAAATGGTTGTTCACCCCCGAGTATGGTAACTACTACAAATATCTACAGCTAAGCCTACGTATGATGACAGCTACCAATGAGTCAACCCTAAGCACGAAGCGCTAGAGAACTACTTTCATGCCTAAATTGTAATTGTTGCAGTGACTACCCACAGTAAATAAATCAAAGAAGTAACGAACAAAGAGAAAATTTTAGGCTCTGTTGAATGAATGGAAGTATGGACACCAGCATTATATTTACTAGCAGTGGAAAAACTAAATAGAACAATTCGATTATCACGGAACATGAAAGAAATCTGTGACATCGGTATCAATTATCAATTCGCTCAAACGCTTAAAGATAACAAAACCCTTCAGTTCGCCAGTTTAAAAGACACATGCCCTCTGTACTTGGGAAAACAATATTTATGCTATAGGACATGTTACACATTTTTGTAGACGTTAAAAAATGAATTTTTCAAAATATTGGTACGTCATTCAAGCATAGGTTCCACAAATAAATTATGCGCTAGGGAGACGCTCCAATACAATACAAGTTAGACAATATCTATAGAAACGGCGGTCGATTCTTTGATGCCTTCTCACACATTGTGTCACAGTGTTACGAGACCCAAGAAAAAACGGAATACATCAAACCCCCGTTGTATCGCCATCTTGCAAATCGCTTTTTTCTGCAAGTTATCAATTTTGATACCGCGTTTTTTTCGCCATTTCGCAGCATTGCGTACGAGTTCATATATAGCGCGGCACAATAGAATAGCCATACGTAAGCAATGCAGTCAATTGTGGCGTCGGGATTGTTTTCTTCACCATTGGGTTCTTAAAGCTGCTCGCTCTGCTGTCTCAGTTTTGGGTATCTCACTAGAGTGAACGATGCTCTGCATAACTGGAAGTGATTTGTACCGTGTTCCTTTTGTTTTATTGAGACGGTAAACTCAAGGAGACCACAGACACCCTCAAGATGAAGTTCCTAGTGATTTTACAACTGCTATTGCTCTCTCTCAATATCTTTTAAGCGTTTAAGTGTATTTCTACTGACTTAAGAGTGTCTTTAAAGGCCTTGCAAGGTAACTCCCGCGGTCGATGAGGGAATTTCTGTCACTCAAAGTGTAAAACACAAGAAATTAAAAACAAATACACTATTTAAAATAAACCACCCAACAATGCAGGAACCTAAAGATAACATGAATCAATAAATCAATAACATAACACCTGCAACATCCAATGTGATGCAAAGCTTCGTCATGAGACCACATAAATGTTCAAGATTTAAGGGTAACCATTTGAAAGAAATAAACTTTAACAAATGAACATTGTAATTTAAAGAAAACTGTTCTTATCCTGTGCACAAGGGTGTATTTGCTCCTTCTTATGACTAAAACTTTGAGTTATACCAGTTTGTTTTCGGGTCGCGGAACGCTGGGACACAATGTGCAATTTTTCACAAAATAACAAATTCAAGTTTCAGATTCCTAATAAGAAACGCACGTTCATGCTATCAGAGTATAATATGAAAGATTCTAGACAACGCTAAACTACATACGTACGTACACATTCTGTTCCATTTAACTATTGTTAATTGATGGCAAACACCACCTGAGTAGAGGGCCATTATGAAACCAGCTAATGAAAAAACTAATGGGAATTAAAGTTAAGGTCGTAATTCACTACATGGTGAGAAACCATGAACACTCGTTATAATAAAACATATCTTATCGTTCCCCCTCAACTGAATGGCACCCGTTGTGAGAGTATAATACTTATAGGAGCATACGATTCTCCGTGTAGTACTCACAGAAGTATACGATTTTTGTGTAGTACATATACAACTATGAGATTCTCCGTGTAGTACTAATACAAGGGGCCTTCGACCAGGAAACGAGGAGCCGACAAACTGCGATTACTAACTTACTGAAGGGTAGAGGGCCAAAAATTTTAAGCCACTCAGCACGGGTCATTAAGGGTTGAGAAATGCTGTACTAATACAACATAGAAGTATAGGATTATCACCCACTACGCCACCAGATGCATGTCTTTTTACAAATCAGTGAAGATTTCTAACCTAATATGTAAACCTAGCGGTTCATTTGTTGGCGACAACTTTTCGCGCAAATGAGACAGAGTTCCCATCATACATAATCTGCACTGATATGGCCGGAGGCATCAAGTCCCACAAAATTCGTAGCAAGTCCTTACTGGTTAATGAAGGTCAAGTGCACCGAAAAGAACTGCACATCCAAATAATAAACAACGCTAAAAAGCCAAGTAGCGTTGAGAACAGTCAACGTAATTGAGTCCACCACTGAAAATGAGAACAAAAATTAATCAAACTTAGTTCTCTTCGCACAACTTTTTCATTACTGGCTGAAAAAACATCACATACATCAGTGAATCAGTTATGACGTAGATGTAAGACTGCATGATACAGCATCTCTTACTAAATTAATACTTCAGAAGTGAACAATGTCTACAAATTATCATAATCTTACAGTACTTTAAAAAAAAGGTAACCAAAGAATCATAGTCACCACTGAAAGCGTACAAACAAAAACTCCAAATCAAATAGATTGTGAGCACAGAAAATTCACAATTGGCTACTTTCTTCATTCAACCTCAATGATGCCTTTTGCAACAGGATCCACAGTAACCTTTTTCTTCCTGTTGCGACCACCACCGCAGCCTCGGAAGTTCTTGGAGTTGAGAGAAATTTTCTCTGAAATCCGACCACCAGCTTCCCCAGTGCGCACCACCGTCCTGTCACCCAACACAAAGGGCAGGCGCCGCAAGCCAAGGAACGGCCCGTGGGTCAGTTGCTTCAGCTCCTGCAGCCAAGTATCGTCAGCGTAGAAGTTGAAGCATCGTGCTCGACGAGGTGCCTCAAGGTTGCCAACGTCCACACAAAGACCTGGCTGCTGTTCCGTAGCAAAGCAGGCAGCCGACTTTTCTTTAGGCTCATCCGAGGCTTTAGATTCACAGCTCTGGGACAGTATGCTAGAATCGTTAGCATCAGGTTCATTGTTTGCTGAGGTCGAATTTTCATTGATTGATATGTCTTGTCGAATACCTATTTTACTCCTTCCTGCATGGGAAAGCTCTCGAGTTGTACCTAATCCCAAGGTAGGGTTATGTATAATGAGGAACCGCATGAGTGAAGCATAACTATCCACAAACCCACACTCTTTTGGTACCAACATGGTAACTGCGGTCAAACACGTAATTTCATTGGCAAGACAAGCAGAAAATCTCCTACCACTTGGAATTTTAATTTCTTTAACCTTTTGAATAACCCAGTTTGCGGTGTACTGGGTCAGACAAATTATCCAAACCTGCTTTGTCCACGACAAGAAGCTGTTGCAAATTTTTAGCTTCGGTGTGATAGTCAAGTCTTTGTACATGGACTTCTCCAGTCCATCATTAATGTATGCAAGATCCTGCAGAGACAACCTATAGCTGAGGTTGTCTGGGTCCATAACACACACAATGATCTCCTCTGCACTAGATGGTTGGTAACTCACATTAGGCATCAGGTTGGATGCTTGAAGAGAAGCTTCTGCTGAATGACTATTATTTGGAGCGCAAGGATCATTAACAAATGATGAAGAGGCAGGAAAAGGATCCTCTCTCATGACAGCAATACCTCTGGCAACATCAGCTACACTTTGCTGGAGCCCAACAGCAGAGAAATTTTTCAGGTTTCTACTGAGTAATTTCTTCTTGCGCCTATTAAGGCTCCTTTTCATTTTTTGCTTGATTTTCCGAAGTTTTTCTTTGTCCATATTTTCATCATTCATATCTACAATACTGTTATCCTGAGGAACATTAGGTTCACTGCTTTGAAAATCATCCAAGTCTCCAGTAACATGCAGCTCCAGAACTTCAGCATTGGCATCTGCTGGAGATGACTTGACTTCAGCTTCCTCCATGGTTCACCAGTGGAGCTAAAGAATGCCTCCAAATGAGAACTGCAAATTATGACTCAACAAAATTGCCTGCAAAGTAAAAACAAATATCAAATCACAATTTATTTTGCCATAATGCAAAAATTTTTGTTATATCAAATTACATAGATCTAAAAGAGACAACTTCAAGGAAATAAATTACAGATACTTCAGGACTTATTCATTATAAATATAGCCCCATAAGTCTGATTAAATAAGAACTGCAGACTAGTCTTGGGCACACACAAATATAGTCTCATTCATGCCTTAGTGGCAATTAACTATAAAGAAAGAAAATTGGTCACAGTTGACCTACAACAGAAACAAAATTAGACAATGAAAATATGGCACAAAGGTAAAGAAAACCAGTAACTCAAAATGTTGAAGACCATGTATTGCAATATTACAAAGCCTAAGAAACTTCCTTTCTAAATCTTCAGATAAATGGTAAAAATTGACAACATATTATATAGGAAAATTATGGTGGTGTGCTTGTGTTTGCCTTTTGCTCTTCATGTTTCTAAAAACTTGCTGCAGAAGCAGCAATTTTGATTAGTTTTTAGAAGCACACCACCATAAGTTTTCTCCTCATTTTCAGTGGTGGTAAACTATCAGATGCTTTCTGTACAATACTGCTTTAACCCTTTTGTGCCAACTGGGCATATATGTCCCAGACTAATCATATATTTTACAAATGGAAAAGTAAGGAAAAAGTCAGTGCAAAAGGGTTAAGGAAAATGCATTGAAGCTTTCATCATACAAACTCTGATAGCATGAACACATTACAAGTAATAACCTAACACAATCCCCAATAAATATTAATACAGTTAACATTACAAACTACTTAAATTTGCACTTACTTGACAAGTTTTCCAAACTTTTCAAATATTTGATGAAGATCTTGATTGGTAAGAGAAAAAGGCAAGTTTGAAACGTACACAGTAGAGCGTGAGGAGGCAGGAGACGGAGCAGACCCACTGGCACGATGCATTTCTCTCTTGACTAAAGTGACAATCTTTCAGATCATTTAGAAGTCTTTACAGTACTACAATATGTGACAAAAGCCATCAAAATGCAATATCTGGAACAAAAAAATTGTTTTCTTTAATTCATGTTAACATGAGTAGATACCTAGAGTACAATGGAAGTTTTAATTCCAAATATGTTCAATCATCTTCCTAGAGCAACAATATCAGTGTATTTCAATATTAAGAAACAAACTTCAGAAAAATTGATGAGTGAATGAAACCCAAATCTATGCAAAGAGTGCTGAAACTGCTACAAAATACAATACAGTGCTAATTGACAACATGTCAATAAATTTTTTTTATGACAGGATTAAAATTCATAAAATGATTTTTAAATAAGCACAAATAAAAGTGAAATATATATTAAGTTAACTGAAATCAACACAACAGGTGCTGAAGTTGTTATAAAAGGCATGCTAAGTTTTTCTTCTTGATGTAAGGACTTTCTCACATCTTGCAATTAACTGATAATAATAATACACCACCACTGTTGAGTTTTGAAAGTAAAGTGTAGTTATATGCATCGTAGGCACTAAAAATCTTCAAGGACAACCATGTTATCTACCAATAAACCCTTTAGAGGTAAATAGAAAATTATTTTTACTGTAATTCAGTGACCTTATGTCAAAATTTCAAAACACAAACAAGTTACCTACTGAAAAGAGCTTTGAGATTTGCCACAAAACTTACCCCTAATATACAGTAAAGAAGGAGGATAATAATACACCATTCACTAACCACAACAATTTCATCACCATTCAGCAAACAACTCAGTTTCTTCTCTCCAACTTAGACTTAGATTGAGGGTCAGTGTTTGGCTGAGGCATTTGTAACAGCTTTAATTCCCTCCAATACACACACACATATACAACAGGGAGGTATCCCCAAGTTTTTCTCCTGTGAGCCAAAGTTGTCTATACTAATTCTTCAAAGGCCACCCTGAGTTATTCCATGCAAAAGAACCAGCCAAGTTCTCTCCTTGAGGACATCACAGGGACTTGAGGACTTAGATCCGAGGGCCAGCGTTTGGCTGGGGTCCCTCCAACGGCCTTTAAGCCGTTGCAGGGACCCCCAAACCACTGTCTCAGACGGAAAGCTAATTCTTCTGTGTATAAACCAAACAGTAAGGGAGACAGTACAGCCCTGTCTTACTCCCATTACACTCCTCACCTGCCCCGTCACTAAATCTCCTAGCCGGTAGATAGCCCATGTATTCTCATGGAGACTTATTGCAATGTTTACTATCTTCTCACAGAAGCCAATTCTTCTCCTGGTGTCCAATAACCACAAATGGTCTACTCTGTCGTACGCCTTCTCAATATCTAGAAATTCCAAATGGGCCTTTTTATTCTCTTTCTTTCTATTATTTCACTTACAACAAACACACTGCCTCGTCCACGCGTATCTCTCCTAAAAAACCATTCTGTTTTTTACCCATTTTCAATCAGTGTAATAACGCTTTAACGGAGTCTCTTTCCGTAGATTCTACCGGCATTTTGAAGTGATCCGGATTTTTTGTGTTACCAAGATTTACTTGAGTGCTCTCATATGTCTTTTACAAGGACCACGTGACTCGGGAATGAAAAATGCGATTAAAAAATCAAACAAGAAAAAAGAAGAAGAGCACGACTCACGTAACAAATTGCAGCAGAATGAAAAGGTACAAAGTGGCTTACACCGATTGTGATATATACAAATATATATATATATAAAATATAAATCCAAATTATGTAGTAACGGATACTAATGGATGTTATCCTCGTATGACTAGTTATGATGTTCCTAAGGATTGTTCTGATTCTTCTGTGTCATGGCTTGCTGACTTGCTGGTTTCTTGTGCCAGAAGCAGGAAAAAATCAACTGCTTCTTGAAGACTTCAAAAAGGGACTATACAGCACAAGTAGCGGTTGCTAACCACTTGACTACAGTGAAAACCATATTACTGTATTAGCTATATCATGCATATTAGCTACAGGTTGTCCCCATAAATATATACGTTTTTAAAAGGTCATACATAGTTTTAATACTACTGGTGCTAGTAGGCTGGGACAGGTCTCATACAAAAGAGCAAGATCTAAAATTTTATTTTGTATCCAGAATGCATTGTTATCCGTCTTATGTGCACCAGTAGTATTCAAACTACAGCGTTTTAAGAGTGCATTCATTTTTTTTAGACTCCCTGTATATTGGGGACTCCCTGTTTTAGTTATATTATACGTATTAGCTATATTAAGCGTAAACTATGAGTAGTGTCTAAATTGTAATGTAATATAAACTAATTGTGTTTTTTCTACAATCCTGAAGTCATTTGGAGTTTGCACCGAACAGCTATTCAAGTCACTGTGACCAAAACATAGCTTCTGACTAGAGCTCCATCAATTATATGCATAAATGTAAATATTGACATTAAACAGAAGGGGTTTGCAGATTTCCCAACTAAAAACCCGAGCAGTGCAAAATACAAATCGACAATTTTACATGAGATTCATATTTATAAAAAAAATTATTTTTAGATTTAACTAATAGAGAGTTTTATATATTTTACGTATTCCATGCATTCTATCACAGTCAGGTTTCATTCAAACCCTTCAAGTTTATTTGGTATAGATCTTACCTTCATGAATCATACTTTTTTGAGATAAATTGTTTTCTCTTATTTTAAACTTCGTCATTTTCCAGTCAACTTCTGATGTAACAGTTTCAATTCCTATATATCGTGATTCGGTGAGTTCGTTTGGATCAAGTATAAATACTAAATTCCCAGTTATCTTTTAAACTTGTTTTTATATGAACTGATACTACACATGAATCCAAATACAATCAAATCTTGTTACTATGCCCCCTCGCTACTGTGTCACTCTTACTATGATATTATACCACTTTTGCTCGTGCCCGACAAAATCGAATAAAATATAAATTTTCTTCGTAGCTGACGATTATTAAGAGTTTTTGGGTTGAGCTGAGAGGTAACTTGAGAGAATAAAG